>JARWCS010174072.1:0-14198 GCA_034783895.1 Geukensia demissa | reverse complement strand
AGGGAAGATTAGTTTGTTACTAACTGTGTTACCCTCTTTAAATAAAGCATTATTATTATTATTATTATTATTATTAATACTACATAATTGGTTGTTTTACCAGTGATTTTCTAATGCACAGATGTAGAATTTCACACATCTAGCAATTATGAGAATCTGCTCAAACCAGTGCTACTATCTGTCTTGAACATGCAGTGAGGTATTTGGTGTTAAGTGCACTATGCTGAAAGGCATACAGTAACTTTGAGATGAAGAACAGCAATAAACATGCTATCCCCTAGCTTCAGATCTCTTCTTTGATATTATTTCTCTGTGTGCATGATGTGTAAACACAACTAAGACCTGAATAAAATGAACAATTATACACAGTCAGAGGACATTTCAAACAAGACACCACATTAAATCATCTTTTATTACAGGCTCGGAATGTAATAGATCTTTTAATTCATTTATTTGATCTGTATGAGTGTACTTTTACAGTATGGTTTCCCTAACACCGGTGGTGTACAACATATCCCTGCTGGCTGGGACTGGTGGAACGGACTGGTAAGTAATAAAACAGGTGAGATGCAACATATCCCTGCTGGCAGGGACTGGTGGAACAGACTGGTAAGTAATAAAACAGGTGGTTTACAACATATCCCTGCTGGCAGGGACTGGTGGAACGGACTGGTAAGAAATAAAACAGGTGGGATACAACATATCCTTGCTGACTGGAACTGGTGGAACAGACTGGTAAGTAATAAAACAGGTTGTGTACAAAAAAATCCCTGCCGACAGGGACTGGTGAAACAGACTGGTAAGTAATAAAACAGGTGGTGTACAACATATCCCTGCTGGCTGGGACTGGTGGAACAGACTGGTAATTACTCATACATTAATGGTGTATTTAAGAGAAAACAATCAACAGAGAGGTCATGAATTATATTCAACAAGAACTTTAAATTATATGTTTAATGAAATGCTTTTATCTTTTTATGTATGAAAACATGTTTGTACATATTTTAAATGAATGAATCATTTACAATGGGTACAAACAAGTTTTCATCAAGTTTTGCTTTACTTTGTTTTAGGTGGGTAACTCCAGGTATTACAATTATGACCTGTCAGTTAATGGAACCAGAGAGACTCATGGGACAGATCCTGATAAAGACTATCTTACAGACTTAATAGTAAGTCAGCCAGCACTCACAGTTATGATTTCTATAACTGATAAGATCATTTTGAAATGTTTTCCTAAGAAAGGTTTTTTGGCTGGATTTGAACAGAGACACTTGTGTTTATAGTTAAGCTGTTGGTGATTACTTGTAAGGGGGTATGTCAGGTTGACCAGAACATATCAAATGCTCTGTAAATTATTACTAAGACTTGCATCAAGATTCAGGTGCTACTTAGTTTCCACCATTTCTGTCTGTCATCAGTTTTACATCAGTCATCAAAAATTGTTTAAAAGTCGTCTTGGCTTGTGTAAGTTGAATGGTTTTAAATGATATCTGGTAAAGAATCATAATAATGTGTTGCACTTTTTTGCCCTTTTCAGGTCTGCCCGGCAGCTACTTCCTGTTTACTGGTACTTTTAATTTACATCCAGTGTGAGGCCCTTACTGATATGTTTGTTTTCTAGTTTAAACTGACACTTGATTTTTTTGGGCTACCCACCTCATAATGTTGGAAGATTTGCCACCTGGTCATTAAGCCGTAGAATCCCTGTCTTTATACACACATAGATATATATATAACACATGTGGTTTGATCATTAATCAGATAGAGATGTTATTCTAGTAAACATTCTTATTTTAATGTGTATGTAAAATTGAATATATGGAATAAATGTCAAACACAGCATCTCATCAAGAAGCAGTTGTGAGATCAAAATCTGGAGGTCTTTACAAAATCTTCAACAATCTTGTTCCTTGTAAGGAGTTCAGCCTTGATTAAATAACAAGTGTATATGTAAAGGAAAAATTCTAAAACACTGAAATACAGAAAGACCTTGAAAAGTATTGCACTTAGTAGATATCTCTGCCTTCAGATTCGGCTTCCCATTTCGATTTGTTTGCTATTTGAGTGCTTCTTTTGGTATGTTTAGATCTTGGACAAACTATGTTTTGATTTTAATGCTACTGATAAGAGGTCACTCCTTAAAATGTACACACAGCATACCAAAATTCTCCATATTTATTCATCATGGGTAATTTTGTATTTTAAATGACAGATCAAATATGGAAATGTCAACTGCCATTTAGCAGATGACAAGAAATTTCACTTATAATGACATGTAAACTATTCCATTTCTTCCTAAAGGTGTCGTCCTGGAGATATATTGGTGTTTTGTGTCTTTTTTGACAAAATTATATTGCAAGTAGACAGATTCCTGCATACACAATCACAGTATTGAGAATGGTTGACAATACAAGACAATGAAAATACATGAATTTTATAACAAGATGACAATTTCATATCCATGATAATACATCTGAATCAAGTATATTTTGAATTTTAGAACAGAAGAGCTACAGAGTTTCTAAGTTTACAGTCCTCTGAATCAGAGCCATTCTTTATGATGTTATCTACACCAGCAGCTCATGCACCATTTACACCAGCCCCAAAGTATAAAGACAACTTCTCAGATAAACAGGCACCTCGGACCCCTAGTTTTAACACACACGGTAGGGTAAGTTTAAAGATAAATTCTTAGATAAACAGGCACCCCAGATACCTAGTTTTAACACACACGGTAGGGTAAGTATAAAGATAGTCTCAGATAAACAGGCACCTCAGACACCTAGTTTTAACACACACGGTAGGGTAAGTATAAAGACAACTTCTCAAATAAACAGGCACCCCTGGCACCTAGTTTTAACACACATGGTAAGGTATGTTTAAAGACATCTTCTCAGATAAACAGGCACCCCTGGCACCTAGTTTTAACACAAATGGTAGGGTAAGTATAAAGATATTTTTCTGAGTGGTATGATATTTTACAGTTCAAACATTGGTTGTTAGAACAAGTCCTGACATGGGGTGCTATAATATTTTTCAGTTCAAGCATTGTTCTGTAGAACAAGTCCTAACACTGAGTGGAATTATATTTTACAGTTCAAGCATTGTTTTGTAGAACTATTCCTGACATAGAGTAGTATATTATATTTTTCAGTTCAAGCATTGGTTGATAGAACAAGTCCTGATATTGAGTGGTATTATATTTTTCAGTTCAAACATTGGTTGGTAGAACAAGTCCTGATATTGAGTAGTATTATATTTTTCAGTTCAAACATTGGTTGGTAGAACAAGCTCTGACACCGATGCCAAATGATACCATCATCAGTATAGACAATGTCTTTAGGAACAGGTATTTTTATGTATCATAGGCTTATTTAAGAAAAACTTGAGTATTTTATCTTTAAATTCTAATAGTTGTTACTGCTCTTGTTGAATATTTGCTTGCCTGCCGTGAAATCCACTGAATTCAGACTTGGGTATGAAAATAAAAACATATTGGGTAAATGTCAAAGAAACTGCACTCAAACCACGAGAAAATAAGAGAACATTTACATTAGGGGTCTCCACAAGGCCTTTAACTAGGTTGGAATACCACACTTTGAAAAATTAAAATTAGCCCCAAATATGTAAAATTAATACTGCCATTACCTGAATATTATCAAAGATGTACATTTAACAAAATATATAACACAAAAACATACCAATGAACTAATTTCTGACTTAGGACAGGCAAAAGAGACTTGTAGTGGGGTTGAACTAGTTTTGTGGAGTCCCAACCCTCCCCCAACAAGTGGTCATTGGTAAAAAAAACAGAAATTCAGTGAAGCATACCAGAGAGCACCTTACAATAAATAAATGAAACAAAAATACTTGCAAAAAGAAGATACTTCTCTAACAAATGCTCTCAGTTCCTTAAAGCAAGATCAGGGTGGGACAAAACAACATGACATCAAACACATCATGTCCAACAATTCAATACTGCATTGTCAATTGAAAGACAAGATGGATGCAATGAAAAAAATTATCAATATCTGTGTAAGGAAGCATTATTAATATCTGTTCCAACTGAAAAAAATTTTCATGTTCTCACTGTAACATCCAACCTGTACCCTTTATGGATAAGTTTGTTTGGAACAGTGGTATTCAATGGATCATTTTAAAAGTAAATGTTTTATATGTAATGTTTCAGTAGAATGTAGGATGAGATATCCTTTGTTGTATCATAATTCTACATTTGCAGGAGTATTTTTGCATTAAATCTTTGTAACAGTTAAAACGTTTTATAAGAGTCATGAGAAGCTTATGATATCTGTATTACTGCTAAAAAAGTTTATCAGTTAGATGAAGTTCTAATAATTTAAAATAGAAACTCTAGTGCAAACACAGGCACACCAAACTAATAGTGAAATGAAAACACAATACAAAGGAACAGAAAGCACATCCCCATCAAGAAATTTTAAGTTAATTAAAGGGGGAAAAATCGTCACTTTTATCATAAATTTAGTGCATAAACAAAACATTCTGTGAGCAGCAACAGTGATGGTCAACTTTTTTGAAAGCTGTTTAACCCCGGAGGACCAAATTATGTATCCAGATAGCTCATGTTATGGTCAAGCCAGCCAGGTACATGCCATTTTATCATGACCTAATTTTTATATACCTTTGACTCTGTTAACATTTGAATTATTGCCAGTTCTGTTTTCTTTCAAGTCATTACTAGGCCCCTTGTTTGAAGTATAGATCTACTAAGAGGAATCTTAATAAGAGTATGCTTGGAATCAGTTTCTTGGATGAGAAACTTTATCACATGTTTTCACATTCAAGTCCATTTCTGAAACTGTTATACCTACACCCACCATTTTTGATGTTTAGGTTTTGTTGGGTACTTTTCAGTTTGATACTTGTCCCCAGGATTTGACCATAATTTTATGGATGAGTGACTGTGTCAAATTTGTGACATATTTTCACATTCATGTAATTTTCTCAAAATCTGTTATACCTACAGCCACCATATTTCATGATTAGATCTTGTTGGGTACTTGTCAGTTTTATACTTGACTCACAACATTTTGTCCATGGATAGTTCATAGTGAGTACCAGGAAGTTTGCTATATGTCATATGACCTTGACATTGACCTCATTTCTATAGTTCAATGACTCAAGTTAGTTAGTCAGTTTTTTTGTTATTCTATCTGAAAGGTCAACATACTAACATTTGGTAAGCTAATTCATTCCTAGGCATATTTGTCAGCCTTATTTTGACAGTCCACTTAATGTTGATTTTTGTGTGTAGGTCAGTTTCTCAGTAACCTATCACAAAAGGTCAACATTGTCTGTTGATTTTAATTCAGTTTTGCCATATGTCATATAGCAATAAACCTTTTTCAAAGTCCTTTGAGTAGGGTCAAGTGTTACTTATTTAATTGTTTTCTCAGCAGCTACACATGACAGCTAAACCTTTTATTTTACCAACAATTTTCACCTGGGACTATTCCAGAAAAATATATTTTTTACGTAGGAAAAAAAAGAATGCACTTGATGTAATTAATACATGTGTTATTCAGTATAGAAACCTTCTTACTCTATAGTTTCTTTTATTAAATAATTGTATGGTAATAGGTATTGAAAAAGGGGCTTTCAATTGTCTGTAACTTTCTTTCTGGATTAGTCCTTAGAAAATGCAAAAAGGGCAAGGGCATAATTATCTGAATCACAATTCTTCCAAAAACATAAAAAAGAATTCAACCAAACATTCACAGATTCTTTGTGGTGACATCTAGTATTGCACTTTATTCTCCTAGAAATCACAATGTGTAACTTTGGTAACAATTATAACTTAGGCAAGGGATCAGCATGAGTTTTCACAAAAATTCGTAAGTCAAAGATTGATCGTAAGTGGAGAAACTTCAAAGGAAAACTTATTGTGACGTCATAATTTACAACAGAAACTACACTTACGACATTTTGTGAAATTGACAGCTGTTCTCTTATCCACTTCTCCTTAACCAAACTTTCACAGATTCTTTGTTATGAGGTGTAGTATTGCAACACCTATTTTAAATTTTGATCAAATTCATTTCTGGAGTTTCCAATAGTTAAACAGGGATATTTCAATGTTACCATAAGGCCACAAATATTAATATAGGACTACTTCTACATTCTATTAAACTAGATTTCAACCCAATGTTTACAGATTCTTCTACAGGAAGTTAAAGACTAAGAACTAATTTTCATTTCTATTGTAGGTAAAGATGTTTACTGTAAGTCAATGATATGGTTGAAAATGTGTAATATTTTCCAATAATAAACTTTCCTTTTCCTATGGAGAACTTTGCTATGAGTACTTTTATATATTACTACCAGTAAATCAAGCTGTAATATGTATTTGTAGTTGACATACAACATTTTCCAATGATTAACTTTCCATTTCAGATGAAGAACTTTGCAGTAATTACTGGTATAGTATATTTTTAGTGATGAACTTTCCATTTCAGATGAAGAATCTAGCTGTTAATACTGCTTTTGACTTTTTTTCTATTGATGAACTTTCCATTTCAGATGGAGAACTTTGCTATCAGTGGATGATATGGTAGAAAATGTAGTAAATATTTTGATTAAGAAGGGACTAATGAACAACACATACATTTTCTTCACTTCAGACAATGGTTATCATTTAGGTGAGAGATTGTAAAAATAGAAGATGTGGCATGATTGTCAATGAGACAGCCACCTTCCAAATGACAATAGAATTTTAACTTCTACAGGTCCCATTACAGCCTTCAATAATGAACCAGAGTCCATACCATAACTGAAGCTGTAAAAGGCCCAGAAATACAAAAAGTGAAACTATGCATAAAACACGACAATCGACCTAATCTAATGACAAAAATGGTTAACATATAATAATATAAACACGTCTAATTGAATTTAGTGTTTAAATATTATTAGAAGTCAAAGAAAACATGGGTTGTGCAAATGCCAATATGAAATATTATAGACAAGAAGTAGTAAATGTTATAGCAAGTATAAACTGTTCAGTTCTGTATTAAGATACCAGTATTAACAAGAAAGTGGTTTGCCCTTGGTGATATTTTTTTTAAATTTAAGGGAGATATATAAGTTTATTCATTACTTTATTCTAAATATAATACACCAACCCTCAGAAATTAGAATAACAGTCAAAACATCAAAGAATTGGATTACTGTAGTATTTTCTTGTAGAAAAAATCTTGTTATCAACTTCCATCGTTAAATAACAATATAATAATAAGGCAAAGACTTGTTAATTTCTGTAAACTCACTTTTGGGTGGCTATTAGAATTAGCACTATTTTGGGGTGATTTATTTTCAGGATTTTTTAATAAATGGAGGGTCTTTTTCATGGAATTTTTACTGAATTTTAACATTCTAAATACAGAAAACTAATGTTTTTATCAGTTCAATGATTTTTCAGAAAATTAATATGTGTCTGTTATAAATTGACCTTTTATAATTAGATATGTTAGATGAAACCTTTTAGTAGAAACTGTCTATTCTAGTGTCCTTAATGGAAATCCTCAGAATTACCTTTGACATTTGTTGTGAAATTAACATTTTTATTCTGACACTGATAGCATGACCAAATTTTAATTACTGTAAACCAACCTTTTTTTAGGGCTATTAAGTTATCACTGTTTCACAGAGATTTATTTTCACATTTTTTGAATTGGTGGAGTTACTTATTTGCTGTCAGACAAACTTCATAGCATAATTGTTTCTACTTTTTGATCATTTGAAATACATGCACTGAAAACAAGTGTTATTATCTGTTTGTTTTTAATTAAATTATGTGTCTGTTTTAAATTTGCCATTTAAAACATATGGAAGAGTAGAAACAATCTATTTCAAAGTCCAAAATTAAAATCTCTAGTAAAAATTACTGATATTCCTTCTGAAATAAACATATGTATTCTGGAACTTGTCAATTTCGTAATCTGATAACAGCATTGCCAAATCTTAATTATAACACCGACTTTAATCATGTTTTACTATTTAATTAATTATAAGTCAATTTTTATATAATCATGAAATTCACATTTTTGACCAACTTTTGACTTCAGTGTATTCTAAAATCATTAAAGATTAATAAAAAATATTATTGATTTTAAGTTTTAGGATGTCTTTTGACTTATTGTTACTTTATTTCAAATTAATCTGAAAATCTTCAGTTTTGGAGTCCAAATAAGCCTCTTAGCTTACTTTACTTTTCAAGATGGTGACCACAATTTATTAGTATATAATATTAATATTGTAATCTATAGTAAAATGGTTAGATGATATTATTCTGCTAAGCTAGCTGCTTTGATATGTGTTTGAGATTGTCCTTGGCTGTTCCTCTACAATTATATTCATTTTGTGGCAATCACAACTTTAAAATACCGATACCCACCTATTGATCTGTTTTGTTTTGTTCTAAAGGGGATTTAATTGGAAAGGGAGGGGGGTCCTTTCATGGATCACTCTAGATCTTATATTTTTGAGCTTTCACATTTTTAAGATATAAAAATATTTATCAATGATGCTTGAAAAAAAGTATTGTTGTTACAGATCATTTTGACAATTTTACATCATTCCCAAATAATATGAGTGTTTGATTCACTTATAAATATTGATTGATTTAACTTTCCTGCATTATGCTTACTGAAAAAGCTGATTATGCACAGGTATAAATCTAATTTTACAATAATGAATACTTTGAGCAGTTTGCAATGAAAGTACTGTAGAAGTGGATCTTATTTTAGGTCAGTTTTCAATGCCTGGTGATAAACGACAGTTATACGAGTTTGACAACAGAGTGCCTTTCATGGTTCGAGGACCAGGGATAAAACCTGGATCTAAATATGATGTAAGTCTTTACACTTCCTTTCATGGTCCAAGGACCAAGGATTATACCTGGATCTAAATATTATGTAAGTCTATACACTACTTTTAATGTTCCAAGGACCAGAGATAAAACCTGGATCTAAATATGATGTAAGTCTTTACAATACCTTTAATGGTTCCAGGACCAGAGATAAAACCTGAATCTAAATATGATGTAAGTCTATACAATACCTTTAATGGTCAGAGAACAAGGGATAAAACCTGGATCTAAATATAATCAGTATCTGCTATAGATTACACTGTATTTACAGCTACCAGTATCTGCTATAGATTTAGCCCCTACATTCCTGGACCTTGCTGGATCATCTATACCAACAACAATGGAAGGGGAATCGTTGGTGACATTATTGATGACTGGTATGGATGAAAACAGATCTACTACAGTAAAGACAGAACATTATGGTGAACATACAGATAATGTAAAGGGATGTCCTCAATACAAGAACCAAGGCATGGCAGTAAGTATAGAATAGGTCTCTGTATAGAAAAGAGAAAACATGGGGTTAATGTCAAGATGACCTTTCATCATCTCCATGGAATCCTGCTCCTTGTGACTAGCTCTAGGTAGCCCCAAACAAATAAATGTGTTTACAAATAATTATCAAATCCTTCTTCAAAGTTATACATTTATTTACAAAAAGCAATATGAAAGACATAGACCAATTAATGATATTGATTCTTGATTTAAGACAGGCACATAAAACATGTGATGGGGTTTGACAATTTGACATTCTCCATTGAAGTCAAGGTCAAACTGCAATATTCATGGATGAGCCTTGAACATATACACATATCAGTGATGCACACATTTTTATTGGAAAGTAAATGCATGAAAACTTGAATTCTTTTAGGTCAGATACAAAAGATATGATTGCTGTTGACATTTTCCAAAAAAAAAAAAAATGGACCAAATAATATGAAAAACCATTAACTTTAGCCAAATTCTGACATAGGGTAAAAGTGTTCAGCATGGTGAAGTCTGTCTTTGGTGAAATTTTTGTAGAAATTTCTTATCTCTTGTAGGAGTAACGGCACTTTTTAGACGGTATTTTTTTGCTAATTTTGAAGATAAAGTTTTAAAAATCTTCTCCACTGAAACTACTGAATAAATTTGGATGCATTTTTGTATGATTGTTCCTTAGGGTATTCTGCACAAAGTTTATAGTTTGATTTTTTATCTGTTGAAAAACATGGCTGCTGTTACTAAAAATAGAACATAGCAGTCTGACACAAGATTTTCGCATATGTCTTAAAAACCGTTAAGTTTAGCCAAAATCTGACATAGGGTAAAAGTGTTCAGCATGATGGTGAAATTTTTGTAGAAATTCCTTATCTCTTGTAGGAGTTATGGCCCTTTTTAGATGTTTTTTTAGCTAATTTTGAAGTTAAAGTTTTAAAAACCTTCTCCTCTGAAACTACTGAAAGAATACATATGAAACTTTGTACAATTTTTCCATAGGGTATTCTGCATTAAGTTTGTGCTTCAGTTTTTGACATTTTGAAAAACATGGCTGCCGTAACTAAAAATAAAACACAGGGGTGTGACATAAGATTTTTGCTTATATCTCAAAAACTGTTTACTTTAGCCAAATTCTGACATTGGGTGTAAGTGTTCAACATGATGAAATCTATTTGTGGTGAAATTTTTTTAGAAATTCCTTTTCTCTTGTAGGAGTTATGGCCCCTTTTAGATGTTTTTAGCTAATTTTAAAGTTAAAGTTTTAAAAATCTTCTCCTCTGAAACTACTGAAAGGATACAGATGAAACTTTGTATGATTGTTTCATGGGGTATTCTGCACAAAGTTTATGCTTCAATTTTTGATCCGTTGAAAAACATGGCTGTCATAACTAAAAATAGAACACAGGGGTGTGACATCAGATTTCTGCTTATATCTCAAAAACTGTTAACTTTAGCCAAATTCTGACGTAGGGTATAAGTGTTCAGCTTGATGAAATATATCTGTGGTGAAATTTTCAAGGAAATTCCGTTACTCCTGTCGGAGTTATTGCCCTTTTTCTGCACATTTTTTAGCTAATTGTGAAGTCAGTTTAAAAATCTTCTCCTCTGAAACTCATGAATGGATTTAGATGTAACTTTGTATGATTGTTTCTTAGAGTATCTGCACAAAGACTGGCTGTTTGAGACAGATGAGCAATAACAGGCTCCTAGGAGCCTCTAGTTCTCAGGAACCTAACTAGTCAGCTTTATGATATTTGGCACAGAGCATTGGTAGGGAGAACCTTTTTGAATATGTCACATGTCCAATGCCTGATTGTTAACATTTCTTTACAACATTTAGGAGAAGAAGACATGTCTTCTGAGAAAATACCCAATTCTATGTTACACAACATTTCTTTACAACATTTAGGAGAAGAAGACATGTCTTCTGAGAAAATACCCAATTCTATGTTACACGAACATTTCTATTGAAATAGGACAGTCATTGAAGTACATTTATATTTTATTTCTATTTTGAGAACTTATTATACAATTGTTTGTGTGAAGACACCCAACTGAATATATTTACATGTTCTTATTATTTCTAGCATTGTAATACCCCTGGTATTTGTTTAAGTGGGGTTTTAGGCCACATTCAACAATATTTCAGTGCTATCATCACAGTCAGTTTTAGCTGTGGAGGAAACTGGAGTATGCAGAAAGAACCACAGACCTTGAGCAGCTAATTAACAAACCTTATCACCTGTCATGATATTCAAACCCAACCTTTTTTGTGTGGTAGTAGATCTATAATAAATATTGTATATGTGAAGAAAGACATAGCAATACATTTACATGTTATATATATTTATTTTTAGAACTGTAATAACCATTGTGTGTGTGAAGACAGCCATAACAATACATTTACATGTTATATTTATTTTTAGAACTGTAATAACCATTGTGTGTGTGAAGACAGCCATAACAATACATTTACATGTTTTATAACATGGAACAAAGAAAACACAGAGAAACAGAAACTGTGTTATGTACAGGAAGATGAATGGGTAAGACCGTAATATATACTGCTACAAGAGAGTTGTATCCAGGTTCTCTGCGCTTACTCGCCGCAAAGATTCATATTCTGGCTCACAGGATGATATTTTACAACATCTAGCTGTAAAAACCCAGATAACATATACAACTTTGAAATCTTGACACTTAAAGTGCCACCTCACACTGGAGAATAATACACCTAACTCAGACTCAGTATATATTCTTATATTCCCAGTCAGTCTTTGCTCTTGCTCCTATATTCCACATGATTTTTATAGAAACAGCAGATACCAATTTAAATATCTTTCATTTTACACAAAAGAAAACATGCTACTTTTAAACATTAAAGACTTGTTAGTACAAATTTTGATGTGATGATATTTGTAGCTTTCGTGTGGTGAAGTGTGTTGTTCATTGTTGAAAGGTTTTCTGCTCAAAGGTGTGATCCTTGTCATTCTTTCTAGTCTTAAATATTTCTAATAACTGTTCTGGTTAATTAAGCTTGTAGTCCAAACATTGAAATACTAGGCATTATAAAATCAGAGAGTCTAGGTGATCTATCAATAAAATGTCCCATTATTTATCTTGTGGATCTACTATTAATATGAGGTGCTGCAAACATTGACGTGGAATTAGACTGAAGATAGACTGGAAAGTTGTATTTGTAAATTTTTTACCATAATGAACTGAAAATCATAGGTTAGTTTAATTGCAGTTTAAATAAATCCGCAATAATAAAAAAAAATCTGAAAAATAGAAAAAAAAAGTCTGTATGATATAAATATGCTCAAGGGAAGCTCCCTGGTAAGATTAATAAATACCCATAAAGATTTTACAAAGCCATTGAAATTCAAAAAACTTTAACCTGAGGGTTAACCAAAATTTTGAAAAAAAAGCAGAAGTCTTATTATTGGTCAGAATATGTAAAACTTTGCGAAATTTTTTAACATTATAAATTTTATTCTGAAGAATATATTTTCAATGTAGAGAAGCACTTAAGACACTTTCCACAATATCTAATAGGATTTGACAAAGCTTTACCAATTAAAAAAAAACTTTAACCTGAATCAATGAAAAAAACTAAGTCTAATTATAGATCAATGGTGGAAAAATAAGTATTTTTTTTCCCAATTTTCAATCTGGATGATATGAATTATGTGTAAAGAACATCCTTAGCAAGTTTCATATATATCTATAAAGATTTGGCAAAATTATCAAACTTTGAAAAAAATTAATCTCAGGGTTACCAAAACTTAAAAAAAAATTAAGTCCAATTATCGGTCAAAATACGTAAAAATGAGAAATAAAAATTCAAAAATTTTTTTCGGGAGGATATATTTTCAACATAGAGAAACATTTGAACAAATTTTGACAATATCCAGTAAGATTTGACAAAGCTGTACAAATTTTGAAACTTTTACCTGAATCAAGGAAAAAAGTAAAATTATCTGTCAAAAAGTACAGAAATATGAAAATTATTTTTTTTCAAAATTTAACTCTGGATAATATCAATATGCCCTAGAGAAGCTTTTCAGCAAGTTTTATCATTATCTATAAAGATTTGAAAAAGATATTAAAATTTGAAAAAACTTAACCTCAGAGTTAACCAAAAATCAAGCAAAAATCAGACCAGTTATCCATCAAAATATGAAAAATAATAATTAATTTCTTCAAAATTGCAATATGGATGAAATGTTTTGAGCATAAAGAAGCTTCTGAGCAAGTTTCACTAATATCCATACAGATTTGACAAAACTATGCAATTTTGAGAAAGTATGAACGCCGCCACTCAGCTGCCGCTGAAATTTGGACTGCTAAATGTCTTGCCTATAGAGACTTTCATCGCAGACGAGACAATAAAATGGAGATAACCCTTGCCCTAGTTAGATATTTGGTAATGTTAATATGTATCATAGTTTGCTGAAATTTCTTTTGAAAAAGTGTGAGGGTATCTGCACATACACCACAGTATTTTTTCAAGTCCTTTGATTGGTCGCCCAATCAGAAGCCTAGAAATGGGTCTGTGGTGTATGTTAGATACCCACACACTTTTCAAACGAAATATCTCAAAAAAGCCCCGTATTTCTGTTTTTAATCAAATATACAACAAAAAGTTTTTTTCAATTGTATTAAAAAGAAATTTAAGTCTGGAAGCCTCAAATAAATTCATTATCTCTCTGATCATACATGGGGTTTCACTTAAAAATAACTTCACAATTTTAACAATCTTCTGAATGCATATGAGGACAACAAATTAAATATTATTCACAGAATTAGT
>JARWCS010173962.1:0-14200 GCA_034783895.1 Geukensia demissa | reverse complement strand
AAATAGGTATCACACCACCGGAAAGTTGGTAACCGCAATGGTCCTGACTTGGTACAGGCATTTCAAAAGAAATGGTGAGTTAAATCTAGGTAAGTATATTAGTCTTACTCCTATAAGACCATCTATTCTGAACAGGGAGAGTTGTCTAAAATCATGAAGGAGGATTGGTCTTAGTAAAACTGAATGATATGCGCACCTGTAACTGAATGGTTTTTGGTGAGAGGGGATTGCACTGGAGAAATGGTCGCTATAGATTTATATTTAAATCCTTGAATAAATTTAAGATTTCACCTGAAAACTGAAAGTATCATAGATGTAGTGAAATAATTCGGTCTATTCCAATGAATTTATTGTGATGGAAATGCTAGAGTAAAAATGGAGTAAAGAGTTTACATACATATCATAGCTTTAAATCTGGAGCTCCAAGTGTAATACTGAAATACAAAGTGAGGGCGGTTCGATCATTTATTTGATTTAATACTCGGTGTGGTAATTGTTTTATTTTCTAGTACTTTAACCAAGTATTGTTAACAACATTACTTAGTATGAAAATTCGATGAAACAAGACCTTTACAAGTTTAAAAAGACTATAAAACATGATGGAAAGCAGGCCAGTAGGCAGGATTAGGAAAAAGAGAGGGGATCGTCCGACCCCCCCCCCCCTGGCTCGGATATTGCAAGTAAAATTTCATTTATGTATATAATTTATTAATAGTTTTTCGCGGTATTGCTTGGTAATTTATATTAGTCTAGGCAAGTTTAGAAGTATAACGGACAAGCTACGATAAGGACCCTATTTGGCCTATTTTTCAATGTAAAAATAAACTTTCATATTATTTCCCCAGTTTAATTTAAATGAATATTCTTCTCAAAACTAATTCCAAAGTTTTTAAGTCACAGTAACATCACATTTAATGACAAAAACTGTAATTCTTTAAAACACCCAAAATTTATTCTATCTCCGACAACGTAGACCAACAAAATATTGATACTAAATGAAGATCTTCCAATAACACAACAGCTGGTGAAAATTGTTACGGTCTACGTTGTCGCAAATATTTAGATTTAAGGAAAACGCTAAAAAAAATTGTAATATTGTACTTTTTCATTGATTTTGAACAAACAATACATATTGAATCATGTAAGGAACATCAGTATGACGTCTTAAACTGTCGTAAAATGTGAAGTTTCATTATTTAATATCACGATTGGCCATATTGCAAAACCATCGTACAACGTTTATTTATGTGGGCTAAAAAGGCGTCTTAACCTACCTTGTCCTTTACCGCTAGAGATATCTTCTATTTGTAATCGTTGGAAAGGTACTGTGTGCGACAGCAACCGTACAGTGGGTATATGATGATATGACTTCTTTTTTTAGAAGAGGAAATTATAATGTCTTGGTTTTTTAATTCGAGCGCATCTTATAAGGTAAACATGTACAGGACGAGAAGCTCTCCTGTTGTTAAAAGTAATTAGAAGAAAAACAGTATGGGAGATCCCTGAATTCATTGTCCTAACCGACATTGTTGGTTGCTTTAATCAAAGTAACAGTCTCCATCGAAATGATTCCGCAATATTTTCAAGTCTATCTGTACCAATCCTATCATAAACCTATTCCTCACTGCTTCCAAGATTTTCAACTGTAGTCATGTAATGGAAAGCATTTACGACAACAAATCTAAACCTATGGACTGCGCTGGTGCAAATCCCCCTTCAAGTATAATCCTATTGGCTAAGTTATCACTATGTTCTCAATATTGCTGAAAACATTTCCTTACCAAAGGGGTTAAGTACCGCGAGTCTCAATACATAAATTGATAAAATAGAAATTGACAGACTGAAAAGATACAAGTTATACTCGGAAAATCGGTCTATAAATATCACAGTTTTGCCAGGGGCCTCTCTGAACTGCATGCCATATATTTTGTGTTTTTGTATGTATTTGGTATTGATTATACACCTGGCAACTCAAGATATACCCCGACGACATTTGCTAAAGAAAACAATCAGATGAGGTTTATCTTCGTTTGGAAATTCAACCCAGCAACAAGAATTGGATCTAACTTCACTCTACTGGATTCTAATTATTAAATTCTACTGGATATATTTTCCTGCAAAGTTACATTGCGGGGTCTGCCAAATGCTCCACAAAACCTATTCTATGATTACTACAACTTTTTATCAGCATTTGAAATAGATTTAAATATTACTGTGAAACAACCTAATTAAGGGATGGCATGAATTAATTGTTGATTCAAAACCAATTTCAAAGATCTGTAATATTAAATTAAATCATGTTCCATATCCTCTTATAATAACATTTAAACATTTGGTAGATTGAATTTCTCCACCTTTTACACCAATATTCCCAATTCAAAACTAAAAGCTTTGATTCACTTTTTTTGTTAAAAAAGTACAAATATTTTGTTCTAAGAAGAGACAAACCTTGCTCTGTTATTCACCAGTATGTCTCTAACGAGAACTAAATATGTAGATCTCTTGATTGTCAACATTTTTGTTACGTATTGCGTTCTTAGAGTTTATTTTTATTCATTTAAAGGAGAGTTAATACATAGCTTGACACAGAAAAAGAAAAAGGTACCTGTAGCCCGATCTTTTGGTTTCACGTTCCGCAAGTACTGATGATGTACTTTCCAGTGGTTGTCGTTGTTTAAATAGTCATTTATTGTTAAGTCTTCATCATTTTTTCAATAGATTAGGTCTATTGTCGTGTTTTATGAATAGTTTCACATATTGATCTTGGAGACCTTTTACAGCTTCCGTTTTGGTGTGGACTCCGGTTCATTATTGAAGGCCGTAATAGGACATGTACAAGTTTAAATTCGACTGTCCACACATGAGGTGGATGGCTGTCTCATGGACAATCATGCCACATCTCCTATTTTTATATTTTATTAAATAATTCTAAATATGGTGACTAAAGGGAACGCACCTATCCCATTGGACGTAAAATCAAGGTGACTACAGGCTTTTATTGATAGAGAATTGATTGTCACCTAATATCTACATTCAAATTAAAACGTACATCTTCCCGCAGTTATAACGTAAATTTCGTAGTCGACCACCAATTGTGACTAAACACAGGCTTTGTTTACTGAGTAACACGATGAATGCCACAAGTAGAACAGGAGCTCCTTACACTTCGGAGGACCAAAGCTTGTCCTTGTTTTCGTAGGGTTGCTGTTACTCTCGCTTTAGATTATGTGATCTGTTTTTCTTTCGTTTCGGTTTTGTTAGTCATGATCTCTTTTATCTTCTAACATTTCCGAGTCAAAGATTTTAGTCTGACACTTTGCTATTTTCGAATTAATTTTATGCATAATATGTGCGTTTTGTTTGTGCACCCCATTATTATTGGGCTTTATGATTAAAAGTCAGCTAGAATAAACTCTATGTGTTGTTTGTCACTTTATTAAAAATAAATTTTCAAATTGAATACATGATTAAATTGTATAACAGCAAAATGTAACGCAAGTTATGAGCACCTGGAACGGCATGTCAAAAAAAGACAGATAAATACATGAACGCAAGCACAAAATAGACACAGTTTGTACGTCAATCATACAGCTATTTGGCAAGCACGCACCAACTTAATGTTATCATATGACCTTTAAAAAAGAAGCAAAATGCAAAATTATCAATGTTGAAGTCACACAAATCCGATACTCTAAGTATATCAGTTTAATGGATTTAATCACTTATTTCGTTAAATTCTTTATAATGAGAGGAAGTCCATGAATACCTGCACGGACAACTTATACACAGTTTTTAATAACAATTCTTCTTTTTGTTATTTGTTATTTTTAACGAATTTGTCGTGTCTCTTGACGTTTTTTCCCAAACTGACCGCTCGGATTCTCTAGTTGCTTCTTTCATCGAAAATTGTTTTACAATTAAGTCATTTCCAGCTAAAAATAAATTTCATAAAAATACAGACTGTAGTGAAGATTTGTTAGATATATCCTTCTAATCATGATTTGTGACAAGTGACAAATTGTTCTAAATGTATTTCTAAACCTAAAATCACGATTTCATTGGCTTAAGTTCATTATCAAGATCATTTTGTTCATTCTCTGGTAAACCTCCTTTGCGTTTCCTCAAGCGCAGTCCATGTGAAAGTTCGCCTGCTACGTCATCAAAAGTGCGGTTCTTCGTTTCCGGAACCACCAATACAATGAATGTTATTGTTATTATAAGTACTCCACAGAAGGGGAGGTAAACAAAGCCGCGCAGTCCTTTCTGAAATTGAAAAGAAAATATACTTTTTAAATGTCAACACATATCAGTCATTTAATTAATGCTAAATGCTATTATCCCGCCCTTTCATGGCGAAAATTTGAAATAAACAGACAGTTCTGCATAGGTATTGGTATGTTGATAACCACAAATTTGTCGACAACTCTTTTGGTGGACATTTTGCTCCAAACGATGTTACACGCGTAGACAAAATTGGAGCTTACACGACATAGTCATTAACTGATGATGCATTATATCTGTTTAATAATTTTTTTTCTATTGTATTTTTATATATCACAAATAACTTGAAAATTTATGTGCTCTGGCTTGAATAAGCCCGTGAGTATATCGATTGAGGACAAGAAAATTGCCACATTCACCCGGCATATAGTGATATATTATTTTCACTGATTTACTGCTTTTCCACTATGCAGCTTATTAAGTGGACAAGAACTGAAACCGTCTCAGAGTCAGATTGATGTGTTCGAAAATAATGATATGCTTTCCTGCTGGCTGGTATCTTTTGAGCTCAAACGACAAAATCTGGCTTGGAATATCTGTGTAGTACAACACAGGGTTCATTCATTCATTTATTTTATTTCAATATGCTTTTAATATGATTATGCTTGCAAAGTTGGCAACTAGCGTTTTGCAAAATCACTAAACCAAAAGACAATTTGTTGCAAGATTCGGAAGTGCGCAACTATGGCGGACTATAAAATAATATAAAAATAGGGACTAGAATGGATCAATGACAATCAATTTCTTAATTTTTCTGAGAATTACAAAGAACAGTTGAACAAGAATGAAAATGTAAAAGACCAGAAAGACAAAAAATCCTAGTAGTTGCAATTCTTGTACTTTTCATAGATTACATAGAATGACCTTAAATACTTGTTTTAATTTAATTTTGAATTTGTCCTTCATTGGACATGTACTTTTGTTGTTTCGAATACAATGATGGCAATACGGACATGTATTAAATAAAATAGTTCTTGGTGTTCGGAATATCCTCTGGTATCATCCGAAGACCATGATACCTCCCAAAAGACTTTACCATATATTATTCTACAATTTTTTAAATGCTGTTATCACATAAAACGTTAAATTACCTGCATAAATCTGAATACCAACATCAGTATAAAATTGCAAACCCAGTTGAAACAGAGTGACAAACTCATAGCTGCTGAACGAGGTTCTTGTCGGAAAATTTCTCCAACGACGAAAAATGGAATTGGCCCTTAAATCCAAAATCTCCAATTAATTATATGTTGAAAATAATTATATGTTTGAACTAATATGGGTGTCCTAAGGGTGTTTGTTGTGCTCCTTATTCCAGTTCATTTGGGTAAATGATCACAGAGCCTAGCATTGTGCAGTGAAAGAACAATTTTAAATGCAGCAAAAACTGAAGTTAAATGTTTGGACTAGCTCCCTGTGTGTTCAGCAATATTTTGCCAAAAAGGTCGGCTTTAAATAAGATTAGGAACGAGAGGAGAATAAGACGATCGCCTTCGGCAAGACTGGACAAATGAGTTGACAATCAGGAACTGTTAACTTTAACAATATCTTCTTCCGAAATTCGTTCTTTTATTTCATGTATATATGTACAAAATAAGTCTTGTTTCAACCGATTACAATGTTTGTGTATATTTTATACCCGTTCTTTTTTTTTAGAAAAAAACAATTACTTTCTTGATGTGAATAGTGCATGAAGAATGGTTATGTTAAGGTTATAAAATCAAAGTTTTTGATGCTGTGACAAGAGGACAGAGTCTTATCTTTGAGTTACCATTAAATCTCTCAAGAATTATTGAATCCACATCTGAATAAGTCCATTTGCAAAGCAGGTGATCAAATTCCGGCGGCGCGTCTTCATACTGGTATTTGTCAAAACTAATAAATTTAAATTTAATTGTTAAATTTAAAAGCATCGAGCGAGGATTGGTAATACACGTGGTGTGCGAAACACAGTTTCTGAAGAAACATGTGCTTATATGGGTCATATTGGCATCCTTCTAGAATTCAAACATGATTAAATGTTACTCCTAACATGTTTAAAAAAAACAACTTTCACATTTCCTTAAAGTCTATTGATAACTTTTGCAGTACGTACCTAAACCTAATGCAAATCCCATGACATATGTATGCATAGCTATTATTCCGATGATTGCAAATATATTATGATGTGACTGAAAAATAAATATCATAATTAAGTAATTCAGACAACCCGTAAAATATTGAATTTCAACATTAAGTAATCCTTATGTTTACTAGCCAGGGCCTGATATACATGAAATACCTAAACCTTTGATTGCCTTAGCCAGAATTGATTTGATACTGACATATGTACATTGGTTGTCCCAATTGTCTATCTAATTTAAGTCGTGCCACGTTCCTCATCTAATCATCACTATTAACACACTAAATATATACAACAATTATAATAGACATGATCAGACAAAAATTACAGCAAAATAAGAACACCTACGAGTATTTAAAGCTCAAATGTCTGGATAACAGTTTGTTTGGCAGTTTGTGATGCAGGGCACTGTTTCGAAAATCGAACAGCAGTCCCTTGCCACTTCCATTGATAACATAGCAAATTTTGATGATTTTGACATCTTCACGAAAAAAAAACTTCAAGAAAAAAATCCTACCTGGCCAATTTTCAAATTTTCTTGATAAATTTACTGTATAAATTTTGTCCACATCCGACAAATATATGCAAAATACATTGCAACTTTGACGGATGGGCACCGGCATTTCAATTTTCCCAATTTCGCGCTGCAGTGGGATCCAAAATGCGGGCCGGGAAGGACCTTTCCACTTATGTTACAAAATGATCATATTCAGGACCAGAACAAGTTCAACGATTATCAAAATTACAGAAAGTTGGGGTGAGATTGGACACAACAGGGAAACGGCTTTTGACTTCCAATGGAAAATGGGAGGGGTGGACATGGACGAAAAATTTTGTCTTTTGTAGCGCCATTAGCCTTCTCTTTTTCGAAATCTTCAAAGGGAATCTTTTACGTGCATGGATCGTGGCAATCTCCACACAAGTCACCCATAATAGTCCACGGCCAGGCTTTCCGTATAAAAACCTGACAGCCCCAAAGAAAGGGCTCTCTATCGGCCACCAGGGAATGGCGCTGGGTCAGTTTTGTGGGTCGAGCCCTGGACTTGTGCCCAGCAGAAGAGAAAAACACCGTAATAATATTTAAAAGATAGAATATACGACATTTGTAAAACTGTTGCTTTTGAAAAATATCAGTTTTAAGTTAAAACATTACAAGAATACATACCTCTAAATGATCGACATACTGGAGATTATGAAATATAGTTAAAACTACAAATGAAACCAACATGCACGACATGGGGTAGATTAAAAGTGGGCGTCGCCCAAGCCGTTCCATGAGGGGGACGGCTGGAATTGTGGTCAGCATGTTTATTAAACTCGTACCACACACTACCCACTCGACTGTGTGTGGAGGTACACCGGCATTCTTATACATGAAACTGGAATATGACATCACCTGTAAAAATGACCAAAAAAGTACACAATTTTTTTAGACGTGACTGCAAAATACAACAGTTATCATTTTTTTCAATTGACAGAATCGTGTTGATCTACACAATTATTCTCAAATGCGGTAAACCAGATGTTTTTTTAATTTTTATGTCATTTTATTTAGTGAAAAATGCAGTCTATAACAATTTTTAATAAGTGAAGTAACTGAAGAAAATACTTTACGACAAAAGAACGACAATTCTATTACGAAATGTTCATTCTGAAAATCCACTGTTTTTCATTAGATCAGAAAATTAAATTTAGATGAATAATCATCTAATATAAATAAATGTCAGTTAATCAGGAAATAGCAAATAATGGGTATATGTCAAAAACGATTTGTTTACACAAATACTTACGGCATTGATACCGGACGCCTGTTGACCAGCCTGTAACGCACATGCTATTATAACTGGTAATCTTAACTCTGGAGTTGTAAGTAGTTGTTTTAAACTAAAGGCTTTCACACTTTGGGATTTTCTTGCTTCTATTTTCATTTCATCCAATTCATCTTCTACATCGTCGTATCCCGTCAGTCTTCTCATCGCTACAAGAAACCAATTTTTATTTAGGCAACTCCAAATTAATTTCTACTTCTGCGGATTTTTTTTATGATAAAATTAGGTGCGAGCTAGCGAAAATTTTAAATTTTTTTTTCTTCAAAATTGATGCGGAAAGAACAGTTTATAATTTTTTTCATCCTTTTTGTATATTTTTAGGAGCGAGCGGGAATATTTTTTATTTAAATATGTAGGAAAATTGATAAAAATTTTCAAAAATGTGATAAAAAATGAAGTGAGTAAAGTTTTGTTGAACTTTTGAATCTATGATTTTAGGAGCGAGCGAATCCAAAGAACTAGTAATTAATTTGGAGTGGCCTTATTGCACTTTATTACCCCTAAATACCTAGGACACTTTAGAATCTGTGTTGATCTTTGTTATTGTATAGCACTCTCTTATCTGTAAATATCCAGGACACCTATAAATCTGTGATATACGGTATAGCACTCTCTTAACCGTAAATATCCAGGACACATATAACTGTATGGCACTCTCTTACCCGTAAATATCCAGGACACATATAACTGTATGGCACTCACTTACTCGTAAATATCCAGGACACCTATAAATCTACGATGTTTTTATGTATGTATAGCACTGTCTTACCCGTAAATATCCGGGACCCTTATAAATCTGTGATATTCTGTATAGCACTCTCTTACCCATAAATATCCAGGACACCTATAAATCTATGTTGTTTTGTTGTACTGTGTAATGATATATTGACTTTCTCTACTATCCAATCAAACATTTTGGCATAAATATGTTTTGCTAAAGCATCCTGAGCATTGCTAGCCTGAAAAACAGTGATAAGTTCACACAATTTGTCTAAGCATAAAGATGTTTGACTATATAAAAATAGGGGATGTGGCATGATTGATCATGAGACTGCCATTTTCCCAGTTTTGTACACTTCCATTGCACTGCATTTTGTACATGTGACATAACAGACTCTTTTACAATTGTATTAATATATTTTCAGTTGGAAAATTTGGTATAGTATTCAATATCTTTGACATCTACTTTTTTCTTTAAAAATATTATTCCACAAATTTAACCCTTTGTTCAAACAGAAATATGTAGAGATGAAACCATGTTTTGATGAGGGAAGTCCCTTAATTGGTGTGAGGAAAATTGAATTTTACAAAACTCTACCTAATGCAATCAGAAATATTACTTTAAAAGCTATTTAATATCAGTTTGTAATTATATTCATTTCTTTCATTTCTAATTCATATCCATCACTTTATATGTTAAACAGTTTTTTGTACCTTAAAAAACAAGAAATACTGTGAACAAACTCACAAATGATACCTCCGCTCCCCATCCCAGTTTTTCTTTGTGAATTATCTGTCCTTGAAATGAACTAAGATCAATTTTCTTAATAAGGCCACCTCAAGTTAAATTGTTGACTTTCATCAATCTATATTGATAAAATATCCTGTGAGCAAAACTCACTAAAGATACCTCACTCTCCTATGGATCATCTGCCCTTGGAACACCTGCGATAAATATCCTTCCTATGTCCAAATCTATACATTGTGTTGTATGTTCATTGAAATCCATAGAACTGTTAAGAAGATGCGCTTACAAGGTATGTGGACAGATGGACGGGCAGACAGGGTGATTCCTATGTACCTCCAAAGCTTTGTTTGTAGGTTAATAAAAATAATGGGGTGGGTAGGAGGATTTTATTAATTATATTTCATTGATTTTCATGAAAAACCACTTTAATTTCAATGATATGGCCCAAAAACCAAAATAAAAACATATTTTTTCTCCAAAATAGTTGGGACAGGCAAGATGAGAATATACAAAATAATTTGATAAGGCCTAAGAATATCTAAACATTGTGTCTAACATTCATGTAAAGTTTCATTGAAATCCATTAAGTTGAGGAGATGCATTTATATGGTATGTGGACACAGACAGATAGGGTGATTCCTAAATACCCCATACTTGTTTGTGGGGTATAAAACAAATATGTTGATATCAATTTGTTGCTCAATCATGATACTAAAGCCTTCATGTTTTGGTTTATTTTTTTAGATCTGACAACTTTGTTGTTAGGTGTTTACTTGGTGAAGATGCATTAACAAATACATCCTTACCTGTTCTGCAGTGAGTGGTTTTGTGAGGACCTCACCAACTGTGGTAAATTTACGATTACATAACCACATTCTCATTTGTGACTCTTCAATACCTAAAAGCTGACACATCAGTAGCAAATGTTTGTCTTTTGCCTACAAAGTAAAATACAGGAAATGTAAGTTTCCGTAGTGATATTTGCAAAAGATTATTCATGTATTCTTTCTTTTACTATTGTCAAGGCTTTCAAATTGAGAAAAAAAGAAAAAAAAACATTAAATATTTATATGCCATTTGCCAGGAATGGGCGTCTCTCCTGCTCTCCCTCTTGTCAGTATAATATATTCACATCATTCTGACAAAACTATTCAAATATGAAAAAAACTTTTACCTGAAATTTAACCAACAGTCTTTGACCCCTTTTTCCCGCAGTACAAGCTGTTTGTGAACAACTTAACATGATCTCTAATGAATAATTGAAAGGGCAGGGCATTTAAGAGGGTGTGGAAATGGGATGTACTGATATAGACATAATTCCATATACCAAATATCAAGTGCCTAGGACTACTGGTGGGGGCTGTAGAAACTTGAAAAAAATAGTGATAGCTCATGCATAACTGGGGGGTTGGGCCATTAACAAAGTATTGAATTGCATCTTACCTTTATTGATGCCACTGTATAATAAATAATATGGATCTATAACTAAGTTAAGCATCAGAATTTCCCATAGTTTTCAACTGAAGATGCCCCCACCAGAAACAGTATCCCTATGTCTCAGTTCCATGACCTTATGTCACAGGCAAGACAAAAACCTTGAACAATACATGTATAAGATTATGACACTTAAAGCAAACAGGTTTAATTCTTATTTAAAGTTGAATGGAATGTGAAATTGCTTCAGTTGACATCCAAGAATAAGAACTTACAGGAATTTCTGAGGTTTCCCCATCTGCTTCTCTTATTCTAACATTTCCAAAATGTAAAATGGCTGACAAAATCTGGAATATCATCATTTGATCTTTACTGGAAATACCTGTAATTAAAATGTTCAATCTCATAGCTAGTACAAACAGTAATAGAACAGGTCAGGCACAAATTACAAATATATATTCCTAATGTAAAATAGATATAACTACAGTGTTCCAGCTAGCCCACAATGGAGGGGTGCAGCAACCCTCTGCCCTTTTAGTGCCCCCTTTGCCCTTAGGTGCTCTCCTCAGCACTCTAAATTTCTGAGATTCAAATACATATAATACAGCTTATTTTCAATGAAAATAAGAGGTTATAATGTTGAATGTGTCTTTCTAATAGAAATGGTCTAATGAAACAGTAACTACTTGTTGTTCTTATAACTACTGACAGACATTGTATTACAATAGTCTTATCAGAGGCCGAATAGAAACAATATGTTTGATTTTAGCACCTGTATTATCCTAGAGGAAAACAATACATCTTTACATGGGAGACTGCAAGCAATGATTGATAGTTCAAATTACCCCTCCAATTAATACGGGTAAATTCTGTACTGAAAGGAATCATGTCTCAATAGAGCTCTGGTAGACATGAATACAGGACAACTCCCTTTATTAACAAAATCTACCTAACAAAGATAAAGCCTCCCTGGTTTCTCCAAAGTCCTCGGCATCATCAACACCATTAATCATTGGGGCTTCTCCATGACTTGTATAGTAAAAGTCATCAGCTGATTCTGAAGAAATAATAAAACATTACATTACATTCAAGTTTCTATAATTTAATATTCAACAGAACACAAAAAACCGTAAATTTCTCAAGTTTTGGTTACCATATAAAGCTATAGATCATATGCTATCTTTTACCCCTAAAGCATTTCAAGGTGTTAGGGGTGCGTATAATATACTCCTACACGAAGTTTGGTGATTTTTCCCAAGTTGTCAGATTGCCTATTCATCTCCATTTTTGACAATGTTTAAAGATAAGAAAGCTTTTTTGCAATACTTAAAATATATCTCAACGTTTACATTTGCAGCCATTTTTAAAATAACAAAACATCACATAACCCTAAATTGACAGTATTATAGAAGTTTCAGCAGTAGTTTAAATAACTCTCGGTTGTTAAAAAGTAGCTGATTACTGTTAACTTTTCTTAAATCACAGTAAAAATGATTGAAAAACAGTTTCTCTTTGCTTGAAAAGAAAAAAAACGCAGAAAATTCAACACGGATTTGCTGTTCTCGACCGAACTCGGAAAGTTATTTTTTCCGCACTGTCACTTCTGGATGGTAAATTAGTTGTTATCTTCTTCATATTTTTTTATTTTAGCTTATTTTTTTTAATTAAAAGTTGCTTAAACTGTTAAATAGAAAGAAATGAAGACTCCATCAACCAGACAAACAATATATTTATATATATGATCTAGACTTTTTCCTAGGTTTTGGGGCTTAAAAGGTCCTGCATATTATGTACCAATGCATATTATCTACAGCCAAATATGGTATTATGATAACTTATTTCACTATACATTATCTTTATGAACTGATTAATTAGTAAAAAAAAATGTCTACAAAAATCTGACTGCTTATAATATCAAAGTTCTTTAAGCCGATTAATCTTAAGACAATTTAAAGGGTCATATCAAATTCATTCAACTTAATCAGGAGAATGTTTGCAGACTAGGATGTCGAAAAATCAGTATAAGAAAAAGACTTTTTTTTGGTCAAAATTTGACAATTTACAAAAATCTGTAAGTTGGCATCTTTGAATTTATGTTTTATACAACTTACGCAGCTGAAATTTCTTAAACTCTGACAGGTCACTAGATGCACATAACTGATAAAATATATGATAATTTCTTTCATCTGCAGCTTGATAAACCACTCTGAAATAAACAATTACTTTTACTCTGTTTTTTCAAATTAAATTCTTCTAAATTACAAAGTTAAGAACATCTTTTACTTAAAAATAACCACAGTAGGTGTATAATACACTGAATTTCAGCCTTCTGGATAATGTCATTTCAATCAAGTGAATTGAAATTTGACATTATATATCCCATGAAGCACAATATTCAAGACATCATTTTTAAGGACCTTCAGCATTTATTTTTGATACTGACAAGTATCAGTACAAAGCCAGTAGTCGTAAGGTTGGATACATAACTGCATCATGCTTGATGGATTTCTCAGAAAATGGAGCATTGATATTTTCAGGATGACAACAGTTATTTCACCAATTCCATTTCTATACCAGTTGTAACGAACCGTTGTCTACAGAGTAATACAAGTGGTGCCAATGGTGTAGCTGGAGTTGCTTTCCATTCCAGCATTCCTGAACTTGTCCTCGTTTCCATAGGGTATATCTTACTGAATCTTTTATTTCCTGTGTAGTGTTTTGTGGACGGAGGTATGACCTTTATTTCATTTATTTGGCCATTATATTTTTCTGTCTTCTGACTATATGATTTCCAATTGGTACGTTGATTCTCCTACTTTTGTTTCAAGAGTTTTTAGTGGGAACCAGAGTTATTTTTGAAAAGTAATCATTAAACTTTAGGACAGATGATGACAAGGAATGATGACTGGTCATTTATATATGTTATATATATATATATATATATATAAAGTTTTATGGACGTCATCATGATTTGGTTGACAGGTACGATAAACCGTGTCCCAAATGAAAGAGGACCTGTTCTCTTGATGTCCTTCCTCTAACCTGATTTGACATGAGCTACATGGC
>JARWCS010173853.1:0-14200 GCA_034783895.1 Geukensia demissa | reverse complement strand
GTGGTGTGATACCTATTTTGCCGTATGTCTTATGGACTTTGATTTGTTCGGTAATTGTGTTATATACTTTATTTGGCCACTAAAATGAAAGGAAAACTGCTGTTGTTCTGGTTGCCTTTATTTAAAGTAAGTTTTCAGGGGTAAATTGTGGTGGCGTATTTAGACAAGTCCAGGTTATTAACTGCAAAGATATCGTCAAGAAGCGGTAGAAGAAGTAGTATGAAATATATTTATTAAATCTGATTTAGAAGTATATTTGCGAAGATTGGTCATAAACTGGGATTCAAAATAGTAAAGAAATAAGTCTGTAATTAAAGTGGCACATTTGGTACCCATAGGAATTCGTACCTGTAGATAAATTCAATCGCTAAACCCGAAGTAAATAAAACACCCTTTGAAACGTCAAAGGTTCCCAGCCAAACGCGTGCAATTCACACATGAAACTCACACGATTTGTACGTTACTCGCAAAACACATGATGCACGTACCACGAAAACAAATGATTTCAATTGTGTGATATTTGGTCAAAATGGATAACTGATGAAAATTACGAGACTGAAAAACGTTGCTTTTATAGTATTATATAAATACTATATTAAAACCAAAATATATTGCTTTATTGTACATGTACATGTATGTCGCTGCCAAACCATTATGAAAACATTTTGGGCAATTCAAAACGTTTTATAATTCTAATTAAAAATAGTCAAAACGAAAATGGCGTATAATTTGTGTGTTCTATGTCTTTCGTTTCATTTTGCTGACCATGGTCTTGTCTGTCTTCTGACAACGATTTCTGGTTTTTTTTGGTATCTTCGAAATCTTTTTCTTATGAAAAAATGTTATACTTTTATGAATTTATGAAATTATACCAAGTTTTCCAAAATTTAAAATACTTTGTCACGAAACAAAAACACTTTAGTATGATGTTTTCGTGTTTTGGGACAGAATTATTATAGTTTATAATTGAGCATAACGTATTCTTGTGCTTAGGTCGTTCTATACCCACATCAATATATATTAGAAATTTGAAAAATGTCTTGTTACGAACCAAACAAAATCTGGATTGCACATTGGGTAAAATCCTTTAAATTCTTCAGTTGAATGAATTGATACAAAACAACATCAAAACAATCTTGAACAGTGCATATTCATCTTTGAATGTCAGAATGATAATCCAAACATTGCATCAATTCATACCACAGCATTAAAACTTTTTAGAAAAATGTCTTGTCGGGAACCAAAAAACCAAAAAAAAAAAAAAAAAAACTCTACTGTACATTTGCTTTTTAATCTCTTAAGGTCAAAATAAGAAATTTTTATTGTAGAATACCATAAATTAGTTGCTTCAATTTATATACCAAAACTGTTTCAAAATTTGAACACATTTCTTGTCATGAACCAAAATTAATCTGGATTGTACTTTGTTAATTCATCGATAAATTCTTTTAATGGAAAATAGCATTACTTTTATTCGCATGAATTTTTACCCCCAAAAAATCCAAAATAAATCAATTTCTAGTCATTAACCAAAAATATTCTGGAATTCATATGCGTATTCACCTTTTAAGGTCAGAATTATAAATCTTGAATGTATAATAAAGTACATTTTTAGTCGCATGAATATAATCTATTTTTTCAAAGCTGAAACAAATGTCTTGATGCGAACCAAAAAATAATATTAAACATTGTGTGTTCATCTCTTATGGCCAGAATTGTAAATTTTGAATGTAAAATAACATAAATTCTATAGTCACATGAATATTTACCAGAAATTTTCCAAAGTTTGAACAAATGTTTTGTCGGGAACCAACAATAATCCGGATTATACATTTTGTATTGGGACCTGGGTAACCGAGTGGTCTAGATAGTTGATTTAAACTTACCTGTACAGATCACTGTAGCTTATCACCTATACGGCGTGAGTTCGTGCCTGTTTTTACCACACAAAAAAGGTTACGTTTTACTCGCATCGCGCGTGATAAGGTTTTTCAGTTACCTTCCTGAGGTCGTTGTTTTTCTCCGGATATTCAGGCTTCTTGCACCAGTGAAACTGGCTGGAATATTGTTGAAAGTGGCGTTAAACCCCAATCAAACAAACAAACAAAATGTTCAAGGGTGCAACGACTTTAAAGCAATAATAACTGTTTTACCTGTCGAAAGCCAGATCTCGACATAAATTGGGATACATCCTAACATGAAAAATAAAGGTTTACCAATGTTGAATAAATAGGTACATGTACATTTCAGCAGTAAAAACTCATCAGTAACATTTGAACCAAAGCGTAGTAAGGCTGAAATGCAAACATTGTAAATTGAAGTCCCCATATCCAAACAACTGGAAAAGGCGAAAAGTTATTACAACATTGATGTATATGTCCCTCCGAGACCATTCTGAAGCTGCTAAAAGGAGCCAATCATGCATATCTCCTATTTTTATGCTTTTGCATGGTTTGTTTCTCGTGAGGTGTGGATGCGACAAAATTGAAGTGTAGCCCCTAAATTCTCACAGTTTTGGAGTGTTTGTTCGTGAAAGAGTTGTACCACACAAATTTCTTTATTTGCGACTCTATCTTATTTCAAATATATTAGCCAGTATCTTTTGCTTAATTTATGAACTCATATTCTTTCTTGGTATGTAATGTATATTAGCTGTTTTTGACATTTAGTTTTCTGTCTGGCTGTTATTGAGATAATTTGTTTGAGTTCTTGGGCTACACCTCATACTTATATGAATTTTTTGCTGGAATGTTTCTCTTATTCTTTCGCACGATTTTCGACCTTTTAATTGTTTTAGCAACATATCAATATTTTATTGCACTATTTCGGGAATACCGCACTCTTCTCAAAAACCCCTTTTTCATTAGAATTAACAATTCAAGGGTAACTTGCTAATTATTGATTAGTTCATGCCTTCTATATTTCAGAAATTAAACCTGATTATTTCAGTATAGTGTTCTTTTTATTTAGAAGCTTCGTTCTAGATAATGACCTAAATTGATGGCCTGAATTTTTATTTTATTTTTGAATAGATATGTAAGTAATTTATTCTTTTCATTCATTCACAGTTAACTGTTCATAATTGTAAACGATACATTGTAAACTTATGTAAAATATTTAGCACAGTAACCGTAACTAAAGAGAAAGACTAAAGAGGATAAGATATTGAAGAAGCTTAAACGTTAAAAGCAAATAATAAGTTCAAACACTATACTTTAATAAACTGGTTCCAGAGATAGTTACTCATTCAACTTTTAAAAATTTTTTTCATTTTTTACTATATTACTTTTACATACTTTGACAGAATGGCAAAATAAGTACAGATACATTTCTACAGACATAAAAAAAACCTTACACCCAACTTAAATGTACATGTTTTCGTCAAATTTGTACCAGACCTACTAATATGTTTTCGCAAACTCTCTCAACATTTAGCTAAACATAATCATAATCTTATATATATCAAACTTACAAAATTTCAAAAAAAAACAACCTCGACAATCGCAAAAAGAATTCGAAAACTCAGGTAAAACGTCATAATTGAAATGGATTAAAAACTTATTAAAAGCTTAAACTTTCGGTCTTAGTGACAAGAAAAGGCGTAGCTTGAGGTCTCATGGGTAGCGAAGAAATCGTAATAAACTTGCTTAACAACGCACCAATATTCCCTCAACTAACTTCTTATAAAATTTAAAAAAAAACAACGGGAGATCAGTTGTTGTGTAAATTGGGAATAATATCAATTGTTAAATTATATGCTATTTTCAAAGAGAGTAGAATTATATCGTACCTCTACGAAGGTGCATGCATACTTCAGCTTTTTGTTATAGACTGTTCCCTCGTATAGATAAACATGACGATCATATAAGACATTTTTTTAGAATAAGCTAAATCAACTGAGAATTAATCCACTATATTTAATAAAAAAAAAACGTTCAAAATCTTATACCTCCATATTTTGATAACATCGAACCACCCATTCTATCGTATAGTTATTAAAAATCTACTTGAAATATAGTTTTTAATTAAAAATCAGTTACATCAGATGTTTGTATTATAGATAATACTCCTACTACATGACTTGTGACATATGCAAATTTAGTTATCATAACCGGACCCCTTAACATCGTTAAAGACCGAGAGCTTATAAACTTTTTTTTCAAAAAGGGCCTAAAGATCGTCCTCCTTTGAGAATTTGTCGAATGATTGTCACGGAGTAATGACGCTGTTTCTTTAAATTGCAAAAAAGGTGTAAAAGAAAACCGCTGATAAAAAATCTCATGATGCTTTTTCTAAATAAATGCAAATACATCGTTAATTTCCGGATTGCACACCTCGAAAATAATTTGATTAATATACATACAGTATCTTCAATAACTCGAAACTCGTTCGCTTTTGTACCGGCTGATAAAGCTGTAAACAATGTGGTCGTGGTGTGTCGTAAATACTACATTGAGTTACTTAAGAAGGAAATGAATAATTTATTATCTTCCCAGCCATGAACTCAACAGAGTCAAATATTGGACAGACACATTACTTTGGCAGATAAGCTTAAGGACTCTGCCTAACATTTTAAAGTCCATACCATGTATTTGTTGCCTCATTTACATATCCCCAAAGTTCCGTTTTATTTCAACGTTCAGTAAGTTTACTTCTACTAAATTTTTTTGGTTTTTTGACCAGTGCTGCATCTAAAATGAAATGACTTATCACGAAATAATGAACCTTATAAAACTTATTAACAAAATTTTATTAAGTATTTTGGACTGTAAAAAGGTTTTGGATAAATTACATGCTTTCGAAAAACCTTTTGGAACTGATGATAATTAGGTTTACTCTACTATTTATACTACACTTCTACATTATCTTATTAAACAGAAATTCTCATATTTGATTGTATGGCGTTTCGATCAATCAAACCATTAGCACATTTGCTGTAGTAGAGAAAGGTCATTTTATTTTGACGAAAAATATAAATATATAAGAATACTTATTTGGCACTTGAGGAGATGATTGATTCTATCATTTTCCTCCTTGATAACATTTTGTCCGTTTTGGAAATAAAATTTATAGGCAAGTCGTAGGATTTCCAATGGGGACAAATTGTTCTAATTAAGTAGCAAATTTGTTATTAATTGTTATGACTAAACTTCAGAGGGAAAATTAATTTAACAATACCTTTTGCTACCTGAATGATATTTTTTTCGGTTAATACCTCATATGTCTACAAATACACTACCGAGATTTATCCAACGGAATGAATTTTTATTAAAGCCAATAACATTAGCCTCAAATGCCCATTTCTGGACTTAGACTGTATAATTTTACGATAAGAAGGACGATTTCTGATTCTAAGTTGTTATGTTTCCCTTTATTCATAAGGACTTTTCTTTGGATTTTTCATACGATGTATATATTTCTCAGCTTGTTTTGCAATGCCACTGTTTGTACCGACGTTTCAGATTTAAATATACGCTATCTCTCTCTCTATAACTGACAAATAATTAATTCAAGCGTTTCGTTAGCACAAATTGATTAAATCGTTTACTGATATTTTTTTTCATAAATATAAAAATTCGGTATCAAAATTTATATGTACTTAAAATCTGATGATCTAATAGAAAATTTCATGCATGCGCGTGGAGGGAGTGCCTTGCCGTATTACAGTAATTTTTTGGTTAGTCAAATAACTTGATAGAGTAAAAATATAAGAATTCACAATGTTGGAAAGATGTATACTTTCGTACATAAAATCCAGTACCCACATATAAGTAAGAGCATAAAACTCAAGCACGGGAAGCTTTTAAAGACCTCCACACAACACAAGAGTAAAACTCTGCAATGACATTAAAAAGAAAGAATATGAATTATATGCCAGAAAGAAATAGTCTACACATTTTCGTTTTTATAACATAATATAATAGTCAAATAAGAGACAAATAGCCACTGTTGTCTAAATTACAATTCGTTTCTTTCTAAAAGTTGCAAAACTGCTCTTCCAAAATCTCAATTTCACAGGCTGTGACGATTGTGAAATAATATTTCCAACATCAATATCATGTAGTGTAAATCACTGCAAAATAGCAATATCAATCGTGTTGAAAATATTGAAGGTTAGAGCAATCACTATCTATGAGACTTATATCAACCTTCTAGTTACAAATAAGTAATCAACCGATTGCCGTGACTAGGTTTGTTGGAAAAGTAATGGAGAATATTGTATACAAACATGCCTTCAACTATCTTCAAAAATGAAAACTTCTACATGAACATTAGTTAGTTTTTTATCTTAATGTTCAACTGATTGAAATGCGCAAATGTATCCTTATTGTTGAGAAAAAATTATTAAAACTGGTCAATTTGTGATTTCTCTAATATTTTGATAAAATTTGGCACAGAGATTTAATATTTAAACTTAGAGATAAATAACGTGAAAATATGTTTCATTTGTTTAATAGATACCTAGAAGTCATATATTAAACAGTCAAGAGGAATACCAAAAATAATTATTTCCTTAATCATGTATATATGCATATGCCTAAAAATCTAAAAATTTTCAATTTCATTTTTAAAAATTCTAACCATTAGTTAACTTTATTAAAACATTTTAAACGAATTAAATGTTTTGCAAAATTGTTCAAAAAAATAAATAACCAATGTTGAATAACAATGGAGAATTTATGTATGCTATATGTACATTTCAATGCGTTAAATCTGATCAATTGAATAAGAATCAAAATAAAGGAAGTGCATGATGAAAACATAGCATAAGAAGAACTCAAATTCAAATAAATCGAAATAGGAAGAAAACTTTTAAGTGCAGTACTTATCGAGGCCTTTCATGAATTTGTTAAAGATAAGAAAACTTCATTTGGCTTTTAGATAAATAATTTTTCATAGAAACTTGATGACAATTTGGAATCATATTTAAATCATCCAAATTATTTCTCATGCTCAGATTTTCCCGGAAAAAACGTTAATAGTTTAAAGGCTATTTAACATTTCATTATGAAAATAAGATATGGAATTAATGCCAGGGAGACGGCAAGTCATTCCTGATTTATTTTTTTTAACAATTTATCTGAGTACAAAGCGCTTTGCAGGATTAACCTTCATCGGGTACGTTAGGGATCAAAACATTGGACGTCCAAGTTACAAATAAATTAAATATATACTATACCTTGTCTATGAAATACAGTGAGGTCGTCTCATTGACGGAAATACTAACTGAGTAAGCCGCACGACAGTTAGAGCAGACGAAATTAAAGTTTTATTTTTCACGAGTAACAATTATCTTAACAGCTAGCAAAATTTCGTGATCTTACATTCTGGGAAACGCGGAGAGTAATATATTTGTAGGTATATCGCCAGCTATACTTTCATGAAAAGGGCATTTTTGTCATAGTATCGCAATGCGTTATCGGAATATCTTTATATTTGTGATTAACTTTTATACCGGTTTTTCAGTAAGACCTATGCATGGTTACAGTTTTCACAATAAAACATCAGCTGTGATTTTGACTTTTAAAAGACAGTTCCACTTACTTCAACCAATAAAATTTTTTCTTTTGGATTTCCTCCCTTTGACCAGATTCTTTTTTTCTAATTCCTACGTCAAATGCTAGTGATGAGCCAGGTGGATCTTCTTCTGTGGGCCAAAGACTTACAAGTGAACAATTGATATCTTTATGGTTACAAAGGTTTTCAAATTGTTGTCTTAGAAACTGAACTGTACACTGTGCATGCAGATCGATCGGTATAATCATCTTAAAATATGCCGTTGACACATCATTCCATCACAGTGATTGGCTACAATAATCTTCCATGACAGTAATTCTAGATAGCAGGTTAAGTGAAATATTACGTCGATTCCGCAAATAAGGTGGGCTAAACATGAACCGTTGTTTTGGCAAAAACAATCTTTAACAAACCTTTGGGTTGTGAACATAGAATTTCTTCTAAAGTAACGTCAACATAAGGATACTCGAAATAAAAAATGTAAGAAAAATAAAAAAATCTCGATCCCTGTTAGAAATTCTTCCTGAGTTTGAAATTTTGAATGAAAACTAAGATCTAAACACATTATCTATGCCTGTGTAAATATGATGGCATATAAAATGTTAACAGTCCAAGACAAAGTCAGGTTATTTTGGCGTTTAATTTAATATAAAGATGCCTCGCCAACCTCTATCACCGCTACGGCCAATATTAGAGTTACCCGTAACGTTGAACCTTAAACAGTTGCCATTGAGTCGGCATTCTACTAACAGCTCAAAACACATGCAAAGACAATAACTAAAAAATCAAAACCCAATACTCTTCTCGCCGAAACGAGGGGGGGGGTTTCCTGATTAGACGCCTATTTGTTTTCAGCAAATATCATCGGTTATATTCTTGGTTGCGAAAGATGTTCAATCGGATTCATATCCGGTGATTTGGAGGAACATTAAAGCACATTTTTTGTACTCCTGCTGTCGGTCAATTAATGGAACAATGTCAGGTTGAAATATTTCTGTTCCAGTACCTTCAGGCTATTAAATTACCTTAAACGTCCAGGATATCTGATTTAAGGTCACTGGAGATCGCCGCCTACATCATGACGCTGCCTTTGTCGAAGCTTTTCACATCCAGAAACAAGAGCAAGAGAAACGTTCATTCCTACGATATACAAACATTCTTCCATTGCTCTTCTTTAGCTAATACCCGACACTTAACCTAATCCGCCGCCAGTTTTGAAATATCTGGTCCTTTATCAATTGCACCAACGGATTCTTTCCCGTCTGCGTAATGGCGTCCATTTTGTTCTTTTGGGTTACATGTCATGTTGACGAAAGTGGTTTCAATCTGTTTGGTAACTCATTATAGGTAATCTTCTCATTTCAACTATAATGAATGCGGTGGTACCTGATCAATTCCGTAGATGGAATATCCCGATGTAGCGTTCTTGTCCTGATGTAGTTATACGTGGTTTCCAATTCCTGGGACGGTCATTGGTAGAGCCTGTCTTTGTAATAACGGGGACATTTTGCTGTTGTAAGCATTCGCAGTTCGTGCAACTTCGCTTGCGGGATACCGAAATGTAATCGATAGATTTCAATCATCCAGCCATAGCATGGCAGAACTCTTACGTTATGCGATACTCAAGTGTCAAACTTTACGCCATAGTTTCACAGAAGAGTACATCAAGAAGTGTCACAATTCTCATGTGGTAGTAAGTCAAATGATTAAAACCTACTGCGATTTTAAGACCTAAATTATTCAGTTCGTTTTACATTGTTAATTAAAAAGCACTCTTGATGAAAATTGAAACAAAGCAATGGTTTTCTATTTTCTTAAGTATGGTTTCAATGCATACTATAGGTTTCTGTGAGACGCTTTCTGTGCCGTTTCAAAAGAATAGTTCCACAACACATGAAGGGCTTAAAGAAGATGTTGGGTAGTCGGATTATCAGTTAGAAAACATTTATAGGCAAGCAAAATAAAAAAAATATTCTATTTGAAACCAAAAAAAAATATTAAAAAAAAATAAAATACAATCAACATCTCATGCAAAATGCAAAACAACACAATGTAATTCTGAAAACTAAATACAGTAAAGTAAATATGTTAAAAAATACACAAATATATATGAAAAACAACAAGACAATAGAATTAATGATGTACTAAAATTAAGAAATTATTAAATCTATTACAATCGATAAATCAACTTCGATATCGTCAAGTCGGTTGCATGTGTTGTCGAGGTCTATATATGGAACGCTTACTCGAATTTCAATTAAAAAAAAAATAATAATATTTCGGCCGACTTTCATTAAGAAAAGTGGTATTTTTTCCGGAAACATATATTCACATAATTATGTTTGATTTCGATAATTCCGGTTCAATTTATACAATTACCCATACATGCAAATTTCGAATCCCTGCTCAAGTCATAATACGCCCTATACTGTTATGAAATAGTATATGATACAGACTTACGGGACATCAACGTATCATGAGTGCTTGTAAAGGTAAACCTCATCAGTAAACAAGCTCCAAATTAAGCGAAGCAATCGCCAGGAAAAAATCTAAACCTCGACATTAGAACACCATATGCTTGTATAAGCAGTATTTTTGTCAAAGACTGGAACTTGCCGAGAAAATTGCTATATTGGGCACGTGTCCTTGAGTAACATTTGAGCTACCTGATGTTTACAGAATTCATAAGTTCAGCTGAAATGTTACTGCTGCTGAATTGAAAGTTGACCATTGAAAAGTCTAAATCATCACGCTTGTCTTCGCCCTTTATATGTAACCTTCCATAATTGTCTAATTCGATGATCAAGATCTGAGGCAAACCAGTGAATGTCTTGATTTCAAGCTCTTGTCGATTAGATAAAAGTAATTACTAAATAGAATATTGTGCAAATTGTAGCGGATACTAAAACTAAAAGCTTAGACTAACATTTTTGTCTTTGTTCTGCAATAGTCATTGAAATATCAGTTTCATATGAGTTTAAAGACAGGAGCAATATTAGTTCCTAATGAAATGCCGATATCTCCTCGACAATTTATCACAAATGGTTGATTGTGAACAAACCAAAATGAAACCAAACGATGAAATCTGACAACGTTCTTGATTAATGATTTTGTCATATAACGCTATACTTTTGCTCAGTTGCATTGTAACTCGTATTACTTACTGTTTTCTGATATGCTACCTAAAAAGGGAAGATCGATAAAACACCACAATTATCACAAACTATCAGTGCGTAATTTTAGGTCTGCAATAAAATTATTACATAGAAAATTCCGTTTTAATTTCAAAATACATTATAAACGATCCTCTGGTGAGTTTGATATTATTTTGAAATTAATTATCGGGAATTGGTAAGCGATAAACAGCACCCTTGAGTTGTGAAACTTGAATCTTTTTATCATTAATTCTATTTCGTGTGGACAATTTTTTGTTTGAATGTACGTGCGGAGAAAACAAGGATCTTGCAGAGCGAGACGTTGCAAGAGCGGCCAATAAAAATGCCACAAAACTTATCAAATCATATGTCAATCAAATACGAGTATCTTTTGTATCACATAGTGATAGATTAACAAGTCTTGTTTTGTATTTTAAATATCATTTCATGCAAGAAACTGGGTTGCGTTTTTCACATGTATCTGAACATGTTTCAGAATCATGATTCAGCAAATCAGAATCATGTTTCAATCATTTTAAAAACATGATGTTCCAACTTACTGATTTTGGTTATGACGTCAATTAGAATCATTGGTCTCTTATGTTTCAAATGATTTTTCATTTAAAAGAAACAGTGAAACCTTCAAAATGATCTGCAATCATGTTTCAGATTCGCGTGAAAAAACCGCATCCCTGATAACTTACCTGAATCATAAGATATAATGGGTTTTTTTATGTCGTTAGTCTTAAAATATCAAGAAAGTAATGGACATTTTCATGCTCCTGTTGCCAAGGTGTTCATTAAATAAAGAATGTAAGGACAAATGTGGATATGAAGAGATCAATGTATTTTTGTAAGGTCTTTTACTTATGTCGGTATATAAGAAAATGTTTGCCAAAATTGTTCGAATTATATCATGAATATGTAATATCTCCGTGAAAATTTGCAGTAGAATATTTTGCATGTTTTCTTTAAATTAAGTGTGATTTTCAACTTTTGAGTAATAGGTTATGTTTTGTAACAACTTGATCAACAGCCAAACCGCTCCCCTCATTGTTTGCCCTTATATAGTTTAAAACCTCATGGTAACATTATTTCCGAATGTCATAAAAAATCATTACTACAACTCAAAGCATTTTAAGATTGTTTGTGGTCCAGAAAGTTTCTCCGTGTCAGACGGATAGATGTTAAACAAAGTATAATGTATCAAAAGCAATTGTTCAATTTATACCATTTAAGGTTTATCATACTTGTTAATTAAACGTTCAAATTACTGTCTGGTGGAATGATCTAAAGATACTGTAGAAACTAACATTTGAAAACGTAATCAAATACCGCACCAAATTAAAATAGAGGATGAGGTATGATTGTCTGAGATCGCCATCCGAAGCATATAAATTACAAACATCTACAGGTTGCCCTTGAGTCTCAAGACACCATGATAGACTAAATATTTAAAACAATCAGACAACTTTCGAATTTCAAACGTTTTGGGTGATGGTATGGGGAAAGGATGATTTTTATTTTACCTTAAAGAGTTAGTTGAAATATGTTGTTACTATATTCCTCTTGCTGGTATTAATTACTTTTAACCTAACAAGTTTACTTTCTTTTCCATTGAAGTATTGCACGGGGAAATCACCACTAGAAAAAACATTTACACGTACTTGTTTGATCATCTGTTCACTCACATAGACCAATATCATCCTGAATATATGTAAATAAAATTCCCCCTGGTGACTTTATACATTTTACAGACTGAAATATTTTAATTCAATTAACTTTCAGATATTTTAATACAAAATAAATATCAGTTTTACAGCAAAGAAATATATATTGTGCTTATTCTAAGGTGATGTACGAAACTAGTTGTATATAAGTATGTTGGCCATTTCAACCATAAAAATCAGTATGACCGAAGCAATGTTGCATGAATTGGGCTGCACAAATGGGAAATACATCGTACTTGATGATGAATGGACCACGCTAAAGATCGAATAGTTATACGCCACAGAGATGTATAATTAAAAGAACCCAATAGAATGACGGGAAGATACTACATCAGTCGGATTATGGACTAACATTCAAAAAGATTACTCAGTTGAACCACACCCTCAAGTCAATAAATGAATAAGCTAAGTATAGACTTAACAAAATTGCTGTTACGGGGGATGACTTTGGATACACCTCGTACCAAATCACCCAAATATAATTTTGGGGAAAAATGGAGTTCGAAGTAATTTTTATTAGAAACAAATCAACGAGACATGTGTGATTTAGGATTTTTAGGATTTCTCGAATTTAGGAGTTCTCTTTTTACTACAAACGTATGTTTGGATATTGGATATTTTAAGTTTTCGTGCTAATGCTACTGAAGAGTTTACGGCTTGAAATAAGCTTACAGCATAAAAAATTAATATATTTATTCCACCTTGATTTTCTTGTATTTCTAATCACTAAGTCAATGTTTCTGCTAGTGGACCAGAGGCCCCAGGGTATTTCCCAGTCCAGTTATAAAACATATGATAAAATTCATGTCAGACAAGTCTGACACATGAGCTGGTGAATACCCTACGTGACCTCTGTAATCTAATAATGAATCAGCTGTTGTAATGCGTCTGATCTAAAAAAAAGAAATGAGTACACAAAACAGTAGTATTTGGCAGATTTAGAATTCTGTAAATTTGATGATTTATTACGCACAGTATTAAATCTCAAAAATGTATTTAATATCGTATCATTTTAAGAAATCTCATAATTTTTAATTAAAAAATAATTCAACTGACCTATAGTAGAACCAACATATCATTTAAAAAAATACATGTTTTTGTGTATAAATTCTTCAACAAAATTGATTAAAAAAAATGGATATTAACAACTTTTATTTTGTAGCCAAGATATCGGCCAAAATAATGCCTAACGACATTCTTCTTTTTACACAGCATGTTATATCATCTCCTGTTTCGTCCTGTTTTCTTTCTTTTATTATGGTTAATAATCTTCAAAACTGTGCTCGAAAGGTAGTTTTTATTTTTCTTCGGGTGTTGTCAACTATTTGTATGTTTCATGTTTGATTCTTTTTTACATTTAAATGTGGTTATCTTTTAACCTTAATTTAGTCATGTATTTTTCTTTTAAAGAGATCACGCAACATTTTTTTTTGTTATTGTTGCATGTTTTTACATAAACTCTTCATGAAATATGCAAAGACATGAGTTATCAGCTAAAAGAGCAGATTTCAAAAAGCTTGTGATAAATATAAGAAACTCTAATGTTAAAAGGGTGTTTTGTCGTGAACATCTTTTCCTAATCAGGCGATTATTAAACATGCAGTTAATATTGGAAAATTATAACATGTAAATGCAAGTAATGTAACAAAATGATGGGTTTTTTTTTAAATAAGCAACTGTTTTTCCTCTTTTGTTTTGTTTTGTTTTGTTTTGTTTTTTTTTTCTTTTTTTTTTTGGCATGTACTGAAAAATAAAAACCATAAAATATTTTAAAGAATTGAATCATTCGATACCTTT
>JARWCS010173742.1:0-14202 GCA_034783895.1 Geukensia demissa | reverse complement strand
TTTTATTTTATTTTATAGGTGTAAGATCGAGCAATCCACATAATTTTATTTTATTTTATATGTGTAAGATCGAGCAATCCACATTATTTTATTTTTATGTGTAATATCTATAACAAACCACATTATTTTATTTTAAACCATATTTATACGATTTATACGTGTAAGATCTAGCAAACCGCATTTTTTAAAATTGTATTTATGTGTAAGGTCTAGCAAACCACAGTATTTTTGATTAGTTTAATTAATATGTAAAGCGCGTATAACCTATGTATCTGTCACTCATAAACTTAATCGCATTACGTCAGATGGAGAATTTATCATTTTTTACCTATAATACATATTATTGATTTTACCTGTCACCCCTGAACTTTGACGTCTAACGTTAACACACCTGGCTGTCGCATTACACGTCCTTGTTGCGGAAACAAGACTACGCGTTTCTTATGTGAATGTTTATAAATAAGAATTGGGATTTATGTGAAAAACAAACAAATTTAAAATGAAGGACACTGATGAGATCCATAAGTTAACGGAAACAATATATAAGGTAAGAAAATACACCTGACCACACCTGCTATATTGATATAGATGTTGAGAAGTTAGTATCGATTGAACCTATATCTTTATTCCTGCTCAAACGCTTCCTTCAGTTATTGTATTAATATCATCTATAAATAATTGTATACATGAAGGAAATATGAATTACATGTTTTTTAAATTGCTATTTATTTTACTTTTTTGTGAAAATAACGGTACTTTTCTCATTTAAGCAAAATAATATAATTGGTCTAATGTCCGTAATATGGAATTATATTAGTACGGTGTGATGCTGTATTAAGGGTTTTATTTTTTTCAGGGTCTCTCTGAGAATTTTACACCTGGTGTCCGACAAATTGTGTTGGCCAGCAAAGTTTATCACAAGGCGTTAGTTGGTATGTTCATTATATATGACACGGGTTTACACCATGTCAGCTTAAGATAAATAATTCTGATTATTATAATAAATTAGTACCCTGGACTTATGTGACAGTTTGTCCAGCTGAAGGGGTTAAGCTGTTATAGACCTTATGTGTGAACATAACACATAATTCTTAAAAAGTTTATTACCTAAAAAAATCTTTGGCGTTTAACTTCTTATAACAATAATAGAATAACATCTCATAAGAGAGTTAAAAATGTGTTTTAAACCACTCCAAAAGGTCGGTCGAACTTTTTCAGATGTTTTTCAAGATAAAACATTTTTATAATCAAAATTTCTCATTTTTGCGGAAGGTCATGGGAGAGACGGGTGCAAACAAACTCCACCTAACGTCCCATCTTCGTCTTGATACTCGATTTCATATCCACATGAAAAGAAGTATGACGGATGAAATCATCTCCTTGGGATAATCCTGTGTGTTTGTTTAGAAGTTTCTTGTACTCCAGGATACACGATAGTATGTGTTTACCTACGTCTTACTTCACGGCATTTTTTCTTCAAATTAATACCATCAGTAAATAATTAAATCTCTTCTCTACAAATTTATTAAATTCTTTGATATTCATTGAAGATGGACACTTATACCCACTCTATCCCAGACATTTAATTTTAATTCAGATGTACTCTTAACTCGTAAGGTTCATTTTTTGACTGGAAATTTTATTGACGCTGCACTAGACATGAAATATAAATAACTTTAGAACTTGAAAAAATAGACGAAGTTTAGACACACGGTCTCAGCCTTTATTTAGAGTTTAAATACAGTTATAAAATATAGCAAATTCAAATGCTTGTTACATGTCCTCGCTCTTTCTGCGATTATAAAAATATGGGTATGGAATATATATATGCCGGAAAGACTGGTTAGATTTTTTTTTTACAAATTTACAAAATGGCACATAAACGTAAGATTTTTGGCAGGTTCGGAAAATTTATGAATTATTCACGTGAAGTTTTAAATTTTGACAATGTACGTTTTTTTTAAATTTTTAATAGCTATGGACATTTCTCCATAGTGTGTAAATTTTGTCAATGTGGACAACGAGTCTTGCATTATTGTTTTTAATGTGGGCACCCAGTCTGATATTATTGTTTTAAATGTGGAAACCCAGTCTGACATTATTGTTTTTAATGTGGATACCGAGTCTGATATTATTGTTTTTAATGTGGACAGCCAGTCTGACATTGTTTTAAATGTGGAAACCCAGTCTGACATTATTGTTTTTAATGTGGACACCGAGTCTGATATTATTGTTTTTTCATCAGGTGTTGCTACAGCAGCCAGAACTTACAATGAAGTTTTGTTACGAGTTGGACAAACAGCACGAACAACGTGTAAAGGAGGAACGGAAGATATAGGTAGGTTATACAAGAGAGTACACTACAAAACACAGATTTCAAAGGTATAAATAAGAATTAGACTGATTTTATTATTATAATTAAGAACCCATAAATGGAATCATTTTACAGTAATACTATATGCAATTTGATAGAAGAATACAGAGAAGAAGAAAAGACAAACAAACCAAGAACGCTAGGTGTACAAAAGTGAGACTTAAGAAATTACATAGCAGGGGTCCTCGATTTTTAGTAAGAGTAAAGTGTAAAAAATATCTTGGCCTTTATTCACAAATAAAAGGAAAATCTAAAGATTTTCTAATATTTTTTTTATTTAAGGGGGTCCCTTCGCCCCATGTCAATACCCACCACTGTATCATAGTTATAAACAGGTAGACTTAGACACCGCATACGTAAATAGAGGGACCCTTAGACAATACAGATATGCAGGAAGAGAATAAAAATCTTTGACAAAACACAAGTATTATACACGGAGGATTTGGTTGATTGATTGATTGTTGGTTGCTTAACGTCCAGTGGCAATTATTTCATGTATATTCAGGACGAGAACAAGTTCAAAAATTATCAATAACGAAAAGGGGGTGGGATGGGACACAACAGGGCAACGGTTTTTGACTGCCACTGGAAAAAGAGTGATGGGTAGGGACGGAAAATTTAGCCTTTTGTAGCGGCATTAGCCTTCTCTTTTTCGAAAACTACAAACGGGGTCTCTCCAAACACGTCACCACTATGGTCCATGGCCAGGCTTTCCGTAATTTAACCTGGCAACCTCCCAACTAGAGGGCCTGCCCTATCCGCCACCTGGGGTTCGCGCTGGGTCAGCTCTGTGGGTTGAGCCCTGGTGACCGCTGCGGTGCCCAGACTAGGAATGGACAATTTGCGGATGAACTGGAATTAAAAGGTTTGAATGATTAGGTGGTTCTTCAAAGCGACTAATTTAAAGGATGAAGAGAATTAACAGCAACTGGGAGCGAGATAAGTTGAAGAATGATGGAAGGGATATACAAGAGCAGCAAAAGTCGAGCATTTGAAAGGACAAAAGAGCAGCAACGGTCAACACGGAAGGTTCTATTTGTAGAGCAGAAATGACTTTAAGATGTATGCAAGCGATATAAAGGTTCAAGGATGGGACAATCAGGAGCTGAAACAACAGAACGAATTAACTATCTTGGAATGAGATATGGGCGATAGAATGTACCCCTTTGTAGCTGTGACAAGAACGAGTGTTTGTGCAAGAGGAAGGTGAGAAACAGAATGTGTAAAACCTCCAAAACAATCACATAAACACCTTGGGGCATCTTAAAACTTCCTCTATGATATGGATCCCAGTTGATTGTTTTAGGCAATAATGTAACCTTTATAAGTTTGATTGCGGCTGAAATTTTGCGGAAATCATACGAAATCTCCAATAATTCAGCAATTTTCAAGACAAAGCTGGGTCGTTGACACAGAAACTGCTCAGACAGGGATATGTTGCTCATCGGTAAAAGCCATCACCCCAAATATTTTACGGTCGACACCGGCCAATACGGAATAACTTAACAGCTGAAGACGGATGTTTTCCTGTGAAGTTGCGGAGTGTACCAAAAACAAGGTGTTCGCTTTCATCGCCTGAAGTTTGTGATCACAAGAAACCTTCTTATTTTCCCTGAAATGCAAAATACCGGATTTCAATATGGATAATGCGGCGGGTGTTTTAAAGAGGCCCGATCTGCTTACTCTTTCGGACCACCTGAGCTCATCCCCCGATTTTTTCGTTGGGTCCATATTGTTCATAGTCGAATGTTTTTTTTAATATTACATGTACACTATAAACCGTCTTGTTCGTGGTCTCGAAATTGCAGTGATCGACGACGTTTCCCGTTTTTTTTCCCTTCGGTTTTCTTCCTTTCCCCTCGAGGGTGGCCCGGGTATGCATAAATTCGCCGTTCAGTTTTTCCGCCTGCAGGTCGAACCTCTGCTAAATGGGCGTCCGTTGGTTGCGCGGGATGTATAAATACTCAACCACCCCGAGAGTAGCCGGGGTTAAGAAATTGGTTGCTCGGTTTCTCCGCCAGGAGGTGGAACCCCTTCTAAAGGGTGTCCGTTCGTTTGGCGGGATGTATAATTCTCAACCCGTTGGACGGGAACGTTACTGCCGGCCCCCGTGTTGGAAAATGCCACGATCTCAGCACGTTAAAGATCCCTTTGCAAAAGCTCGTAATGAGCGGCCCGTAGGTGACCAGTTTCTTAGGCTAAATTTACCGCTCCTACCTTAACTTTGAAATTAACAAGATATAAAAGATATGAGACAATTTTTATAATTATAAATGGGTGCCAAATAAGGCCCTCACCGCACATACTCCTTTAGTTTTAGAGATAATCCGGAAGAAACTATAGTATCCTAAAAAAACAACTAACACGGGATTTAATACAGTAAAAATATCCAAACGTTGAAATGAAGTCATTTACATTCTTAATGAGTGTTGTTGCAGTTTTTACTACTTTGCAATGGATTTCCAATGCAATAAACAATACCGATAGTCTTGTTTATATCAATGTCAATGATGCGCTCGCAATAAACAAGCAACAAAATTTATAACTTTTGACATATTAGATCTAGTCACATTTCCTTCAAAAACTTTAAATAATGCTGTCGGTACTGGTCTTACTGCTTCTTGTAAATGGTAAGTATATTTTTGTACTACTTAAAGAGTGAAAAACATGTTATTTTGATCTTTTGTCTAAAGAAGGTGCAATTCTATCAAACTACTGTCATGACCAGGTTCAGTGACTTTAGGGTTTGTTTTTTGTTAATCTTAGCTGATACTTTTCTTTGTTTACAATCTTAATAAAGATAATACTTTATATCATACCTTATCTACAAATAGCAACCGTCGTGATGCGAATGACTATACAAGTCTTAAAATCTTCCTTGGACAACGACATTAAGGTGCAAATCAGGCGAACGTTAGGGCTCATTTATACTTCAAAAGCGATCGTCGCGCGAAAATCGCTGGGTGTTTATACTTGTCGTAGTTTGTTTATACTTTTAATCCCAGCGAAAATCGCGCGACGATCACACGACGAAGTATAAATGCCATACAAAAGGTCGTAAATGTTACGAGTGATCATAACGAACATACATGTACGTAACACAGGACTTACTAGTTATCGTAAGTCTTACGACTTTTTGTGAAACGTTCGCCAGGATGTACAAAAAATTGGTCCACCGTCCCTAGCTACGTAGCAGTGTAGCGATGTGTAACTCAACAGGAGCCCAGTTTAGTTTTAAAACATATGTTATAGTTTACAAGGCCCTTACACAATTTCAAATCTTTGAACTTAATTAACCTTTTATTAATTCACAGACTCTCCTGTTTTTGTGTACCGTTCACAAAAAAAATGACAGCTCATTTTAAGCATCATCTCGTTATTCTTCTCAAAATAGAGAAGAGCTGTTCAAAGGAGAGACTTACTTTATTTAAGGCATTTGTTCAGAGAAGAGAACTCATCATCAACGAAATTGTTCAAAAAGATATATATTTGATGAGGGTAATTGTTAAAATGAGATATACTTTACCTTTACTATACACTCAATCAAGAAGTGTTGAAGAACAGACTAACATACTTTAACATTAAAGGATGATGGTTCCGATGATAGACTATCTTTATCAGGAGAGTTCTTTAAGGGAAGAGATATATTTTAGATGGGGATGTGTTCAAAGGAGAAACAAACTTTATCAGGGTAGTGTTTAAAGGAGAACACACGTTTTTAGGAAAGTTGCTAAACGGAAAGACAAACTTTATCAGATTGTTGTTTAAGAGTCTTGATGTCAAACATAGTGGGTATAAGTAATATGTAAAGGTTAAGCAATCTATTAGTGGGTAAATATCCTTTTCTGATATAACTTCCATCTGTCATTGTTTATAGGATGCAAAGGGGAGTTTAATGTGTCCGGCCGGATAGACATTGTTAAACTTGTGACTACCAATTCTGATAACGACTTTCTTAGATCAGAAAAATATCGAGTTGGAGATAAAATCAACTTTAAGTTCTATCTGAACTTTACTGGTACCAATGATTTAACACACATCAACTTGCTGATATCAGGATCATCCCTGAGGGTAGGTACACAATATTGACAAGTTGTAGACTACCTGTAAATAAACCAAATTGGAGTTCTTCAATTAATGAACCCATTAAATCAAAATTTTCGTATGCTTTATGTACATTCCAAGGAATAACTTCTTATCAGTAACATTAGGACCAATACAAAGGAAGTCCAAGATCCAATCATAGTAAAAGAAGCACTCAAATCGAAATCGGTAGACAAACCCGACGGCAAGGAAAACTACAAAGCACAATACTTTTCGAGGTCTTCCGTATTTTCCGTGCTTTCGATTTTTAACAAATGCAGGAAATTTCTGTAAAACATTGTTTGATAACACTAACAAAAGCATCTTCTAAACAACGTCCTCAACTTATACAAGCAGCACAAAGGTTTAACTCGACAAGAAGATTAACCTAATAAGCTGAGATAGGCGTGATATCTTATGTTGGTGTCATGTTTAAAGTAAAATGACATCACTTCTGCCCATAACCATTTCTTTGGGTTTGTTTTTATTGTAACCTGTGTAATAGAGTTATTAACAAAACATAACCAAATCAACTTGTAACTGAATGTTAATATTTTACGGCTTTATAATATTCCAAACTTCATACTGTAGTAATACGTCGACAGGAAAAATTAAGTCTGGTTGTATCTTTTAACAGTAAACAGTAAAAATATGTTTTTGAATCCTTTTTTAAATAATAATATTATAGATAATGTGGTCCATTCCAAACGGAGGAATTAATGTGGAGATGAAATCAGAAGTAGTACCTGGGAACTTTCCACTGAAACCTATGGATCAGGTATGATCAGATGTCATTTCTTTAACATGAAAATACGGTATGGTATGAATAATAATTCGATTCAATATATAACAAATCAAAAACGAATTGCATTTTTTTCCAACAAGTCATCAAAATTAATGTCTACAGCTTTCGTTTATGTTTCCTAGGAAATTCAGCCAAGCGAAGACCGCTCAGTTGCCATCATAACTTTGCAAAATAACAATGTACCACTGAAGTCAGCTTTTGGAGGATTCATCATGCAAATCCAAGGTTCGTTTCTCTCGAATCAAAAATCTTTTCTAGCATCTGTCGGACAAACTGAAGTTGAACATTACATACCACAAATCATTCATAAAAAGACAATTTAAATATCACTTAATTAGGGATTAGCAATCATTCAATTTAGAGAAAGGAATACTTTAAAATTAAATAAGTAAAACAAAAACCGTGAATCCTAAAGAACGATTACCATTTTCTCCTATATTGTACAAACATGTGAACTTGAGTTTTTTTTTACAAAAAGAACGTTGATCAAAAGTTTCGCTATGTATGTGATGTTAGCTGATCACCAACAGATTCGGTGTTTCATACATTGTAAAATGTTTGCCATATTTGTGATGAATGCTGATTTAGATTTTGAGACACAGACAATCAAAACTGTTGTGACTTTCCGTTCACTTGTTTTTATAGTCAGTCAAGATTAATTTAGATCTATACATAAATATCAAGCTCAAATCGTTACATCTATATGAGCAAAAAGTGATGAGACTCTCCATCAATCCATTGTAGAATACCCAATGGGGGAGAAATAGCATAGTCTAAAAAGACAAAACAAACTCGAAACAACAGGAGAATCTGGAAACAAACTAAATAAAGGCTTGCTCTCCACGAACTCCTTTACAAAACATGAGTAAATCAGGTGCTTCGAAAGTGTAAGCCCCCTTTCTGTCCTTCTGGCGGCACCGTCGTGGACATTTACTTTAATCCGTATCAAGATACATATATGGTGGGTGCAATCTGAGCAGAACATCGTTGGAATATTGACGGGAGACAACTGTTTGCATAATATAACAGTTAATTGGTCAAATCAATTTTTCTGACCGTAGTGAAGTCGATAAGTCATATTTCCGCTACAGAAAATCTGACGCTGGCAAACATATTTTCTATATAAATAAAGAAAATTTTAGTTATATGTATCCACTTTAAAACACAATATCAATATTTTCCACAGTAGAAATAGAGTATTTAAGGTTTTTGAGTGACGTCACATACAAATTTAAAACTTTATTTTCAGAACTGACGAATGTACGCAGCGTAATAGAAGTACAACCATCAAGTGGTAGACCCGCAATTTTATATTCGGAGCCAATTCACGTATTTGTGCCAGGTTTCAATGTATCTCAGACCTCCCCATTGTCTATCAAGATGAAAGAACAAAGCTCTTTTAATGCAAACGTTACCCTTCCGATGTCAGGTGTTGACGGGGCTTTTGCCAAGCTGTATATGCCATATAACGTAGACGGTTAGTACTTGAACCAATCTGAAGCAAAATTGGTTAAAAAATTGAACGCAGGTATGTCCGTTTAAATCATTGCATTAATGTTATTTCAGATTTCAGAACAGAATGAAAAAAATATTAATTTAAACTAAAAGTAAGTTAGGAGCGTTTAAAGTATGTACCAGTCTATTTGAGAGTCAATTGAATGTCTTTTTTAAATGTTTTTGTTTGTTTGATTACACTTATGTTTAAACAAAATCCACTCAAAATATTTACATGATGATAAACACATTCATACATTCAATGACAGAGGCCAAAATGACGGTTGTAGACTTTGCAGTGTCCAGAATTACAGGGGAAATTCTAGGCGCGACAGATATACTACATTCCAGACTGAATTCTGAGATTGACATGTTCTCTAGCAGCGTGACATCTGAACAAGACATGGCGACAATTAAGTTTCCTGCTTTCAACATGACAGATGGAAATGCCATGTTAACACTGACACTATCATGCAAGGGTGTGCTACAGGACTTCAAAGGTTTGTTGCTTTAAAAGATCCGACCATCACACCCTCGTTTTTAAAAATTCTTCGTGGCAGCTTTCAAAATAACGAACCTCTAATTTTAAAATTATTTCCGTATGCTGCATATCTGCACATGAATATCGATTTTTGACCAAATATGAGTGAGCTATATTTTTTGGTTATTGAGATTTGCTCCGGACAATAATTAGGTGAAAGAAAAAAGAAACGGTAAATAACATGTCACCCGTCTTTCGTTCAGGGTGACACGACTAGACATTCTATTGCCATTGCAAGCAATACTTGATGTCAACCCGAATCCCTGTATGCCGAACTCTTAATTTAGATTACAGTTTTGCTTTTACTAACACTATAGAAAATGAAGGTTGAATCTCATTGCCACGTTAAAATATCCCTTCACATCAATATTGGTTGAAATCGGACAATGTTGAGTTTAACTGAGTTTGGACACCATTTTTTGCGGCCAAATTGAAAATCGATCCAGTGTTTTACATAGGTTCGACCAAATCATTTTTGGGAAAATTTGTAACAAGATTCAAGCAGTTCTATGTGGCAATTTCCGAAATAATTATTCGCCAATTTTTAACGTAAGATGCAGCCATCTTTGAAAGTTTGAAAAATAATATTTTTTCTCATTATATACATCTACACGTAGGTTGCCAACTTCTGACCAAATATAAGTGAGCTAGGTTTTACGATTTTAAAGATTTGCTGTGGACAAAAATTAAGTGATAGAATAATTATAATAAAGAAACGGAAGAATAGCAATATGTCATTCGATTTTCCTTCGGGTTGAAATGGGTTTCCTTCCACAAGGGGAAAACAAAATTAAGATAAAGCTATTTGGAGTATAACTTCTGGACGAAAGACGGCTTAAAAGGAAAGTTCTATACTCTATGTCAAGCTTTTCTGGAGTGCGAATTTCGGGGTTTATTAAATTATATGTGCGTTTCCGCCTTTGAATTTATTTTAAATTTATTTGAAAAATGCACATTTTTTTTATTCGGACCTCCTTTTGTGGTCCATGTCAGAAGAATTACTTTTAAAATTTCATTCAGGCGCACCACTTAGCATTTTTGAAGGTTATTTAATCCCAGTAAAATTACTTAATTATTACGCAGCTTTGACAATGTGTACTCCCGGTCTCGCGCTAGCGCGTGCAAATGACCACTTCCGGCAAATAAATGGCCAATTTTATAATGTAAAATCCCCGTAGAGATCTAAAAACTCGGCGCAGCTTAAAATACGCCGTTATTGCTAAAAAGTATTATTGCAAATTACTTGCACTTTTTTCAATCTACAGAATAAACACTATTTTATAAGAATACGGTAGACAGTTTTTCTTTAACAACCTTTTTACCCGTTCCAACAAACTCTGACATAGAGTATAGTATGAACAGGGCCTTAGGTATACAATATATCAATAATGAGGGAATAGTCAACAGATTGTCCATCTTCCAAGTCTCACCAAGAACAATGTTTTTATAATTTCAAATACATGTACAAGATTTTTTTAAATGATATTGTCAATTTTTATGATTATTTATATATTTACAGGTGTACAAATATGATTCCAATGATTAAACATAAAGATGAAGGCCAAGTGTTAGCTATCAAAGATATCAGGTATAAGTTTTATGAAGCCAATCTTTTAATGAAAATATGTTATATTTTATGTTACAGAATTTTTATTGTGTTTTCCAGAACTGTCAGAATTACAACAATTTATCATAAGACATATTTTCTGTTGTTAATATCTGGATTTATTTTTTTATCACAATTCTGGCAACCCTTCCACCAATGAGCAGGCATGGGGTATTTGCGCAGGCATTCTTTTATATATATTTTTTCCGTGTTGTTTTACATGTTATGTAAATTTTTTGAAAAGTTTGAAAATTGAAGACTTACATGCCAGTGAAAGCCTTTCATTTTCCTTTTACTTATATAATACACATGTTAACAAATTTACCTGTCTAATTTGACCACCTTTCTAATCTGAACACATTTCTCAGTCCAAGTGTGTTTGATTTAGACAGGTTTCATATTGTTATTTTTCTAGGATAGAGTCATGTGAATTATTCAAAGCCAATGTTATAACATTACTGAAGAGTTGTGTACAGTTAGAACATCTAAGTCTGATAGATAATGTAGTTCTTCAGGGATTTCCTAGTCATATACCACCAGTAAGTGTACAGTTAGAACATCTAAGTCTGATAGATAAAGTAGTTCTTCAGGGATTTCCTAGTCATATACCACCAGTAAGTGTACAGTTAGAACATCTAAGTCTGATCGATAATGTAGTTCTTCAGGGATTTCCTAGTCATGTACCACCAGTAAATGTACAGTTAGAACATCTAAGTTTGATAGATAACATAGATCTTCAGTTATTTCCTAGTCATATACCGACAGTAAGTGTACTGTTAGAACATCTAAGTCTGATAGATAATGTAGTCCTTCAGGGATTTCCTAGTCATATACCACCAGTAAGTATACAGTTAGAACATCTAAGTCTGATAGATAAAGAAGTTCTCCAGGAATTTCCTAGTCATATACCACCAGTAAGTGTACAGTTAGAACATCTAAGTCTGATCAATAAAGTAGTTCTTGAGGGATTTCCTAGTCATATACCATCAGTAAGTGTACAGTTAGAACATCTAAGTCTGATAGATAAAGTAGTTCTTGAGGGATTTCCTAGTCATATACCACCAGTAAGTGTACAGTTAGAACATCTAAGCCTGATTGATAATGTAGTCCTTCAGGGATTTCCTAGTCATATACCTCCAGTAAGTGTACAGTTAGAACATCTAAGTCTGATTGATAATGTAGTCCTTCAGGGATTTCCTAGTCATATACCACCTGTTAGTATTTGTAATTAATCATAATGTATTACAGGTTTTATTATAACAACAAAAACAAATTTCCATTCAAGAAACATGATAACCAACAATTTGAAACATTATCCTCTGCCAGCTATAAAGCATAAAGCAGGGTCCGATGGCTGAAGTTCTAGCCAGCTGAACTTAGATTTATACAGATCAGATGACCCCTATCACCAGTACTGTTTGATTTTATGCAAACCATTACAGAAAGAAAGGATGCTCTTGAATAAATGTATCACAAAATACCAATAATAATTAGATGCACTGCATGGCCATTTCATTGATTTACAAATCATCAGCAGTGCCCAAAGTCAAAATGTTGGAAATCCTTTACAGTACAACGCCATTTAAGAAGCACTAGTTCACATAGGATGTTATAAGTCTTATTTGTCAGTTATCTGTCCAAGGTCAAAGGTTCTCTCTTGGTATTCAGGCTACCACTACTAATATGCTGACTGTAACAATATAGATAAAATTTTATGAAATGGGACATAAAGGCTTATTAAACTTACCTAACAAGACCAATGCTAGTTGTATGTATTAGTTATGATGAGCAAAATAAACCAGCTCATCCAAACTTCATCTTTGGGTGAAACGAGAAATTTTGCGTGAGGTTCTAATTTTTTGCTATATTTGCAACCATCATACAGACTCACTAAAATATTAACCATTATTTTAAACACTGATAAAATAATTACATCCTGATATTAAAAAATTGCATATCTTTCCTATCCCTCTTTTATTAGAAAACTTTTAAATTTTGGACTCACAAACATAACTGCTGCATTGTATTTTTGAGAGAGCACCACATGAACAAAGTATTGTGCTTATTTCAATATTAATAAAGAGTTGTCCAAGTAAAATAAAAATCTACATTAAAAAAGATTTATACAAGTAATTTAAACCAATTGAACAATGAACAGTCTCAGCCAATTTATGTTTCTACAGTCTTTATACTTGTTAACAATGGAAGATTCTCTCTATAATTTATCATTATTTTGATGATTTATTTTTTGTTACTAAGATAAATTATCTTAAGTTAATTATTCTTTTTAAGACAGAGAGAAGTGGGATGGATACAATGAAAACATTAAAATTATATAATCAGTCTGGTATGTATTGACAAAGTTTTTATTCCCCTGCATTTACTCAACAGGGGCACTAAGTTTTACGCTTGTCTGTTCATCAATTTTGTCAAACATTTATTAGCTTGTTTATATTGGATTGATTTGATATTTGGTCTGAAAGGGTGAATTGTACCTTGTCTTCCCTTTTCAGATCTGTCATATGTCTACTTCCTGTTTTCCAAGACCGGGGCATCTGTGTCCCATTGACTGATTTTTTTAATTCAGTCTGAAATTGAAGTTATTCATGTCAAACTTGTCCACAAAAATTGGTCCTCTTTAAAAAAAAATACATGTGTTTTTACCTTTCATATTTCTGTTTTACATATGGTTTCAATTAACAGAGGTTACAGTATTGTGTTAAGCATATACTCAAGCATATACTGAACCCTGCACATTATTGTGTCCACAGTTGCATATTGTGTTTAATTATTTGTCAAACTTTGTTATATCTGACAGCTATCATTGAATCATGTTTTGCTTGCAAAGGATCATAACTATGGCCATTTACTTAGTCTGGTACAACTTTTATTTTAAATTATACCTTTCCTGGTATATTGATTGTCTTGGGGATTTATTGGCTATCTGACCTTGAAAGAAGAAAGGTTAAACTCTCTATGCATATATCATGGTGGTTAGTCATGTCGTGCACTAGCCAAGTCACATGACAATAAATCATATTAATTCAATGTCAGTTTCCAACATCCGTTTACCAATTTTATAAAGTACATATGACCTTTTTTCCTTCATATGGATTGAAGTGCGAAATTTAGTATATGAAATTATTCTGAAAACTATTGGATGTTATTGAATTCATTGTTCACAAACAAATCTTATTGTGGAATATTTAGCAATTCCAAATCATTAGGGCCCCGCATCGAGATGCGGGTGCCCTATAGTTTTCACCCTGTCTGTCTGTCTGTCCGTCCGTCCGTCCGTC
>JARWCS010173633.1:0-14203 GCA_034783895.1 Geukensia demissa | reverse complement strand
AAAGACATACCTTAATAATATAATTTATAAAACATGATTTATCCATCTTTTAATTTTCATATATAAATAACTAAATTTCAGATTTTGCTAAGACTGTCATTATATGTGCAAATTTATCCGTTTTGCTCTCATTGGCTGTTCATGGAAGCGACTGCACTCAGACACGGGAGATAACACTTATACTCTATGCCAGAGTTTTGAAACGGGCAAAAAGACTGTCAATCTTATTCTTGTAAAAAAGTGTTTATTTTGTAGTAAAATCTGTGTAAATGTTTCAGGCCATTTTTTTCTGTGAACTGGCAGTTTGGCAAATATGACTGATTATGAGTGTCTCACTTTTTGCAGAACCCCTGAGAGCGAAGACTGTTCGCTTTCTTCGCCCGCAGGTAAAACCACTGCTAAAGTGGCGTCCGTTGGTTGGGCGGAATGAAAATGCTCCGACTACCCCGAGAGTAGCCGGGGTAAAGAAATGTGCTACTCAGTTTCTCCGCCAGGAGTAGATCACCTCCTAAAGGGGCGTCCATTGGTTGGGCAGGATGTATAAATTCTCAAACAACATCATTCGGAGGTGACGTAAAACAGTCGGCCCAGTGTTTAGAAAATGACAGCAACAGCTCGTGATGAGTAGTGATGAGTAGTCGATTGTTTGATAATTGTTCTTGTCCTGATTATACATGAAATATATGCCACTGGACGTTAAGCAACAGTTAATCAATCAATTAATCAATTAATCTTTTTGCAGAATGCGCATCATTTTAAGGTGGTTTGGTACGTTTTTTAAAGATTAGAATGTTTTACAATGATGATTGAAAGGGGTTTTACCATTGTTCGTTTGAAAAATTAACTAATTCACTTTTGATTTGCTAAAACATTTAGTACAAATGATTATCAAATTTTTCGTATAATATGTCAAGAAAGCTTAATAGCACTCACCTTTTGGTCTAACAGGCATATTACTCTTTGGTTTGTAATCTTAAATAAAAAAACAACTTCCCCTATTTTATTGTCTTTTACAGTCCGGGACTGCACAGTCCCTATAAATTAAAAATGTTTACTGATCAAAACTTTTCCAACAATTAAAAGATTTTTTTGCCATCAACATAAAAAGTTTTTTTTATCGAATCTGTCCTCCAAATTGCTGTTTTAGAGTCTTCATTATCATGTCCAAAGTTTACCCAAAGTGCTTTAACTGGTAAGTTAGTCCAATTAGTAATTCCCACTTTATCTTAAGATGATATTAATCTGTCAGTCCATGAAACCTAAATCTTGTTTCTCCTTAAATAGGACCGGGAATGGCTCAAAATCTTTTATTCATTGCTAACACACCATACCTAATGCAACAACATAATAATGTGTCTTCTGTGAAATCTTGAGTTTTTTATTCAATCTAATGATAATTCCTTTAAAATTATCATTTTTCCGAAGCCAGGAGGCCACTATAACTACAGATCATACAAAAGATAAAGCCTAGGCGTATACCTTAGGTGGTTTCAGAAACTCAGCAGCCATTTAATTTTATTGGATATTTTCCTATTTATTACGCGAACAAGGATTGATAACCCAATTTCAAGTGCTGTCATATAACAACAAAAGGCATAAACTGTTTGAAAAAAAAATCCAAAGAGATATGTCAGAAGTGAAATACCAAGGACAATTTCAAATTCCACAACCAGAGAAGCAAGATAAAGTCGAAAAATCACAAAAGCAACAACACGTAGGAAAAAATGAAACCTCGAACCCTAAATATTAATTAATCTAATTCATTATAAAAATCCATGTTTGTGTGTGTAGATGCAGCAATAAACATTTAGACATTTATCTGCAGTGAATATTTCCACCATTTTAAACTACCGTTGATTCTATTTTTCAGCTATTGATATCGGTGGACCTTCAGAAGCGAAAGTTGGCAAAGAAATTTCCATTGTCTGTAATGCAACAACTGACTCAATAGGAAACGATTCAATTTCTTGGTTAAAGAATGGCAGACCCTTAACGACGTCATCACGCATCACGACATCACGCGATATTAACGCAGATGAACAGAGGATATATAGCAAGCTGTACATCAGAGACATGAAAATTGGAGATAAGGGGACATACACCTGTCGGACAAAACGATTTTTGTTTGCTTCTCATTCGTTGAGTATTATTGAAGTTCCAGGTTAGTTAAAAACCGTTATATTCCAAGGAGTCAAATGAAAACAAATTAAAACTAAGCAGGTTACTATCTATATATTTTACTGTTTAGGTTTTATTGTTGTTTTGAATGGCAAGGATAGACATATCAACTAAAAATATTCCTTTTTTTTTGTTGTACTTTCCTGTTTGTTTGTTGTTCTATTTGTGTTGAATAGTTGAAAAGGCTTTCATGAGAAGTGTCATTAGCTTATTGTATGACATGTTATTTTTCATCTATCCTGTTATTCTCTGTTTGAGATTGATGTTTTTATGGGAGTGTGGTGTTGTTGATTGTGTGATGTGGTATTGTTGACCTTTCCTGTTATCCTCCGTGTGGGAGTTGATGATTCAATAGGAGTGTGGTGCTGTTGATTGTAAGACATGGTATTGTTGACCTTTCCTGTTATATTCTGTGTTGGAGTTGATGTTTCTTTAGAAGTGTGGTGTTGTTGATTGTATGAAATGTTATTGTTGACCTTTCCTGTTATCCTTTGTGTGGAAGTTGATGATTCTATAGGAGTGTGGTGCTGTTGATTGTAAGACATGGTATTGTTGACCTTTCCTGTTATATTCTGTGTGGGAGTTGATGTTTTTATAGGAGTGTGGTGTTGTTGATTGTATGAAATGTATTGTTGACCTTTCCTGTTATCCTCTGTGTGAGAGTTGATGTTTCTATAGGAGTGTGGTGTTGTTGATTGTATGACATGTTATTGTTGAATTCCTGTTATCCTCTGTATGGGAGTTGATGTTTCTATAGGAGTGTGGTGTTGTTGATTGTATGACATGTTATTGTTGACCTATCATGTTATCCTCTGTGTGAGAGTTGATGTTTCTATAGAAATGTGGTGATGAAGATTGTGTAACATGTAATAGTTGACCTTTCCTGTTATCCCTTGTGTAAGAGTTGATGTTTCTATAGGAGTATGGTGTTGATGATTGTATGACATGTTATTATTGACCTTTCCTGTTATCCTCTGTGTGAGAGTTGATGTTTCTATAGGAGTATGATATTGATGATTGTATGACAAGTTATTATTGACCTTTCCTGTTATCCTCTGTGAGAGAGTTGATATTTCTTAGGAGTGTGGTGTTGTTGATTGTATGACATGTTACTGTTGACCTTTCCTGTTATCCTCTGTGTGAGAGCTGATGTCTCTATAGAAGTGCGGTGTTGGTGATTGTATGACATGTTATTATTACATTCCTGTTATCCTCTGTGTGGGAGTTGATGTTTCTATAGGAGTGTGGTGTTGTTGATTCTATGACATGTTATTGTTGACCTATCATGTTATCCTCTGTGTAAGAGTTGATGTTTCTATATGAGTATGCTGTTGATGATTGTATGACATGTTATTATTGACCTTTCCTGTTGTCCTCTGTGTGAGAGTTGATGTTTCTATAGGAGTATGGTGTTGATGATTGTATGACAAGTTATTATTGACCTTTCCTGTTATCCTCTGTGTGAGACTTGAGGTTTCTATGGGAGTGTAGTGTTGTTGATTGTGTGACATGTTATTGTAAACCTTTCCTGTTATCCTCTGTGAGAGAGTTGATATTTCTTAGGAGTGTGGTGTTGTTGATTGTATGAAATGTTATTGTTGACCTTTCCTGTTATCCTCTGTATGAGAGTTGATGTTTCTATAGGAGTGTGGTATTGTTGATTGTATGACATGTTATTGTTGAATTCCTGTTATCCTCTGTGTGGGAGTTGATGTTTCTATAGGAGTGTGGTGTTGTTGATTGTATGACATGTTATTGTTGACCTTTCCTGTTATCCTCTGTGTGGAAGTTGATGATTCTATAGGAGTGTGGTGCTGTTGATCGTAAGACATGGTATTGTTGACCTTTCCTGTTATATTCTGTGTGGGAGTTGATTTTTTTATAGGAGTGTGGTGTTGTTGATTGTATGAAATGTTATTGTTGACCTTTCCTGTTATCCTCTGTGTGAGAGTTGATGTTTCTATAGGAGTGTGGTGTTGTTGATTGTATGACATGTTATTGTTGAATTCCTGTTATCCTCTGTATGGGAGTTGATGTTTCTATAGGAGTGTGGTGTTGTTGATTGTATGACATGTTATTGTTGACCTATCATGTTATCCTCTGTGTGAGAGTTGATGTTTCTATAGAAATGTGGTGATGAAGATTGTGTAACATGTAATAGTTGACCTTTCCTGTTATCCCTTGTGTAAGAGTTGATGTTTCTATAGGAGTATGGTGTTGATGATTGTATGACATGTTATTATTGACCTTTCCTGTTATCCTCTGTGTGAGAGTTGATGTTTCTATAGGAGTATGATATTGATGATTGTATGACAAGTTATTATTGACCTTTCCTGTTATCCTCTGTGAGAGAGTTGATATTTCTTAGGAGTGTGGTGTTGTTGATTGTATGACATGTTATTGTTGATTGTATGACATGTTATTGTTGACCTTTCCTGTTATCCTCTGTGTGAGAGTTGATGTTTCTATAGAAGTTCGGTGTTGATGATTGTATGACATGTTATTATTTGCCTTTCCTGTTATCCTCTGTGTGAGAGTTGATGTTTCTATGGGAGTGTAGTGTTGTTGATTGTGTGACATGTTGTTGTTGACCTTTCCTGTTATCCTTTGTGAGAGAGTTGATATTACTAAGAAGTGTGGTTTTGTTGATTGTATGACATGTTATTGTTGACCTTTCCTGTTATCCTCTGTGTGAGAGTTGATGTTTCTATTGAAGTGCGGTGTTGTTGATTGTATGACATGTTAAACATTTAACACATTTAACAAACACACTTATGATGCATCAGAGAAAAAAAGCACAGGAAATGAATGATAATGTCTTTGGACGTCGCATGTCAATTTTGCGTCGTTAGATATGTCTTTAAGATAAGACTGGCTACAATATAAATGCGTAAACATATTTTTGAATCAAGATATCTCAAGATTTTGATGTTCATTTGCTATGAACTGAATCTCAAACAAATTGGAATAAAATGAGCATAAAACTTTATGAATATTCAGACAATTCTGTATCAGGGAGTTGTAGGCGGTGATAATAACAGTCTCGATCCAAAAACGCTTCCTTAATAGACTTTACTTTTTATTCTGAAATATATCAACAACTTTATTGTTTACTCTCAGTTTGTATCTCATGTTACAGACGAGTTTGTCAACATAGATCGAACAGCTTCAAGTCCCACATTGATTACAGTAATAGAGAATAGTGGACAGATACAACTTGTGTGTAAAGTTGAAGCTTATCCAAGAATAATGATATTTTGGTACAAATACAAAGGGGCAAATAATGGATTGAAGGAGTACAAAGGTATGTTTTGACTAAATTTATATAGTACAGCGTTACCAAAATATCTTAAAAGTAAACTATTAAATATACAAGTTTACCAATGTTGAATATATATGGAGAATGTTGATATGGTAACAGGTATTTCAAGGAGTAACATCTCATCAGTAGCATTGATAAGAAGATAAAACAAAACGTCAATAGGTTGAGGCAATTAATTAAGGACTTTATTAGGGAGTCGAGATTGGTTGCGAGTTTAAACTTAGCTGCCCGTGAACTGTGACCTCTGATTTATGAAGTGATTGGTTAGGTCTGATTAATTAATGAATTTTGGTTGTCCGTGTTAGCTGTTTACGGGTTTCAGTTAAAAAAAATCAAATATGTCATATTTGCCAGATGAAAGTTTATAAAGTGTATGCATCCACTTTTACAGAGGGACTTACTATTTTTTACATAGATGCGATACATTTTCAAACCGTAAGTTGTTTGTATAATTTCAGAATTATCATCAGGTGATGAAGTGTTACTTCTAGACAGTACAAGATCTATGGCTGGAGACTACCAATGTCGAGCATCCAATGGGAGACAAGCTGAAGAAACGTTAGATATAACTGTAGATATTCAATGTAAGAGAGGCATGGTTATTACTCGTATTTGACATTCCTTATTTTATTTTGCATGTGTTAAGTTCTTTATGTTTATTTAAAGAAACGGTTGTATCATGTATCAAAATGTGCTAATTGCCAGTCGTCGTATGAAAATACTCGAGCATTTTTCATCGATGCTATTAAATCCGTCTTCTATTATCAAGACTAAACTCTGTCAGGCTTTTGCGGAGTGTGATTTCCGAGCGTTATGACATTTTATGTGCGATTCTGCCATTACATTTATTTGTTTTCAAAGAAATAATTATTCCACAGTTAACGGTTTATGTTTTACACTATGCAACACTATTATCTACTCCTGAATTTCTCCACGGAGATTTAACATTTGCCATCTTCGTTTTTTGGCTGGAGCGCTTGAATTTGACCCAGATAAAATAATTAAAACAATTTAGCACATTTCTTTTGTTTGGACCTTATCTATCAATTTATATAAGAAAAATTACTTTTAAATTTCTATTTAGGTGTGCCTCAAACAGTTTTTGCATGTTATCTAATCTTAGTTTAATTGATTATTACGCTGCGTTGTAAATGTGTACTCCCGATCTTGCGCTAGCGCGTGGAAAGAGCCTCTTCTGGCAAAATTCCCGTAGAGAATAAAAAAAAAATCTGACATAGAGTATACAAAAAAGTTAAATCACGACAAATATGAAAATAAACTTTCGTTTTTATGCATTATTTCTTCTAACAACAAAACTATAATGAATATTTGATCATAATGTCTGTTATATTTATTTTGACAACGATAATTGCCATGACACCCATATATCCAAGAGAACAGATTATATAAATATCTCTGAACCATTAGCTTCATGCATGTTACCCTTTCTCCTGTCATTTTATAATACTACAACTTATTCGATACCATGGTGATATAATTCGCTAGTAGTCAGGGTTCCGACACTGACATTATTTACAAGATACAAAATTTCTGTATCAATTTGAAGAGTAGGGTTTCAACTCGCTGAAGGAAAGTTTGTTGTGCCCTGATTTCGGCGTAACAATCAAATCCCGTTTCACATTTCCAATCCATCAAGCAAAGTTCACCGTCTCTTGATTTTGGCTTTAAAGTTAATAGCCGTTCATTTTTTCTCTTAGTTTTTAAATATTTTTGGTTTTCTTTTAGTCCAGTCATTCTGGCACAAAGTTCCAACAGAAGACCTTAACACATTAGTGTTTCTAGAATAATGTAAAAAATACAGAAAAAAACTAAAAATAAAATAATGCAGGCAAATTGAATTAGAGCCAAAAGCAAACTAATTAAAATTAGATCTCCGCACTTAATCCACCTTTTTATTTGTTTTTTTTTCTTGGTCGCAACCGTGGGACGCGACCAAAGAAATGAAACAAATAAAAAAGGGGAGAGAGTGCGGAGATCTAATTTTAATTAGATTGAGCCAAAAGAAATTTCCAAAAAATTGTATTAAGAAGGGATATACAACTCGGTAAAATATTTTGAAATACACTTGACATTTAAATCAAAATCTTAATTACAGTTTTCTGTTGAAAAATACAAGTTTACCAGTGTTGAACAAAATGGTGATTATTGATATGCTTTATGAACATTTCAAGGAATAACCTCTTTTATATAGCAAACAAACCAAAAACATACAAAAGCCGAGATCCAAACATTAAAAATGAAAAGATATGGAGTAAATGTCAGAAAGACTGCACTCCAACCACGAGAAAAACAGTGGGAATTTACAAATCTAGAGGTCTCCAAGGGTGGAACCTCACTACTTGTGAAAAGTAGAAATTAAACTTATTAATTAAGACTAAAATTCCTTTTGTTGTAAATAATTTAAGGTTTAATGTTATGATGACTGGGCTGTTTGGGTCATACGCGTACCCGTTGTAAGGTAATAAAATGAGTATTTGTAATTTTATTTTGTAAAAAATATATCTGTTCTCTTATTTGTTATGTTCACCATTTATGTTTGATTATTTTTTCCAGATCCAGTTAAAGTGTCCGTTTTCTCAAACAATATTCGAAAGGAGATAGGACAACCGTTAATTTTAGAATGTAATATTACTGGAAATCCCATAAGCCGGAAATTCTGGCTTTCTCCAAAAGGTCCAAATGCAACCTTTGACCATACTCTTGAGATCGTCAATCATGAAACTTATATCACAGCCGCCATGAAAATAATGAACGTCAAATTAGAAGACTTAGGAACTTATACATGTGTTGGCGGAAACAATCTAGGAAATGATACTGCTACTGTAACAGTTTTACCGATTTGTAAGCAACAATAAAGTTTTCATGGATATATACATATCTCCACCTTGGAAAAAAAATTCGCATACTTAAAAGAGCACAAGTCCTTTTAGAGCATATATAATATTAACTTGTAGAAGTTTTGTAAGCAGCGGAAGATCTTCAAATAATAACTTAACCGTCATACTATATAGACAATATAATGTAACCTTTGTATCTTAACATTGTCGACTCGTTTATTTTAACATTGCATGTTTCGATTTATTTTTTTTCGCATTTAACAATTCTTCTTGGTGATACAACCAAATTAATATGATTGTCATATAGTTCCATTTTTGTTTTTCTTATTTTTTCCTTATTTTGTTTTATTTGACTGGCATAATAAGCCATTACTGTTATTGTTAGGAAATTGATAAGCAAACTAACAAATGTGATAAACAATCATACGGACTTGATAAAATTAACTTAGTTTACGGATTAATAATTTCATTCGAAATAGCTTTAATTACTGTTAACAACATCTGGAAAATAAAATAGACGTTGACAGAATGCCAACTCTACAGCAAAGCCAAAAAAGCAATGAAGAAACTCCGGAAAGAATAAAAAGATACCAAGCGGTAGTCAGAAAAGCATATATAACACAGGGAAAATACATTCGAATCTTGTTATCGATAGACAGAACAAAGCAACCAATTCCGTTGCAGAGACCGATAAAACTCAGTATTTAAAAATTGCTATTTTTGCAAGACTATTGTATGATTGTTGTTATTAGCTTCCGGTAATAATTAAGATACATAAATGACATTATTTATAAACAATTGTAGTTACAACGACCACCACGTCTACAACCACGACAACGACACCGACACCGCCAACATCAACATCTACTAAAGCCACTACTCTAAAAGTATCTACAGTACCGGAACCAGAACCGACAAATATTCCAAAAGAAACAGGTAATTAAAGATTTAAAAGGGATTACAAAACTGTTATTGTGATTATTTTTATCATCATTCAGACTTCTTTAACTTACAGTGAGGTGCGAGTTTATAGTCCGTGTTGTAGGCATCACTGTGACTTCGAGATGAAGAATAACAATCAAAGCGCTGTTCCTTTTCTTTGGAATATACTTGTATTTATGAGATTTTTGTGTCATGAATATATACACCATATCCTTTCTTTCTGTTTTTGCTAATTTGATAAAAGAGTGTAAAAAAGAATCACTGAATGTACTAACACATTTGCCAGTGTGAAAGCGCAATAAAACGATGTTGATCTACTTGGAAATTAGTGGCAAATATTAAAAAAAATGTTTTCAAATATGCTTTAAAATTATAATCAAAAGTAATATGTTGAGTAACAATGCTCAAGTCTATATGCAATTTAATATAAATTGAACATAAGAGCCATCACTTTGCGTCTCTCGTTCGTCCGTCCATTCTTACTTTTTTGAAAGATCCACTAAAAAACCGATTTGATGCAATGTTTGGTGGACTGATCCTTCAGTCGCCCTGTACAAAAAATGTTTCTGGCGACCCGCTCTCAAACCACGATAGTCACCGTTACTAAAACAGAAAAAACTTCAATAAATTGTACACAAATTTTCATCTCTTGAGCCAATTGGAAACAAACTTTACTGGATTGGTCTCTCAGAATTATATCCTACATGCACACCGACCAACTTAAATGCCACAGCAGCCTCTGATATTGCATGCTGCTAATTGGAACCTATGCAATTTGATTTGGTCCTTAGATGGTCTCCTACCGAAATTGTATCTGGCATGTCTACTGACCATCCAAGATGGTAACCAAAACCGAACTTAAATTACATAGGGCACTGTGGATAATTCAATTCGAATCTTTCTGTCTGAGAGTACTAATTCAATTTGAACCAAATGGAAGTGGAATAATCCTTAAATTGTCCCCTACGTTAGTTGTATCTAGCATCCTCATCGATCAACCAAGATGGGTGCCATAGCTGACAAAAGTTTAACATAGGAACCTATTGGAAATCTAATGAAAAATGTCCTTGTCTGAAAAGTCAAATCGCATGTGATATGGTTTGTCTGTTACCTATCCAAGGCAGGTGGTTTCTTTCTAAGTACTCAAGCTTCATTCATCGCTGATAGAAACTTCTTTCGACGATGAATGAAGCTTGATTACTTAGAAGGAAAGTAAGATTTAACTTTATGCTGTACGACTAAACTATTGCCAGAAGCGTCGTTGAACCCCATGTAATTTGAAGTACTTTGGTAGAACGGTCCTCAGATGGTCCCCTCTCATTATTTTATCGATAACCAAAATGGTTGCCATACCAGAACTTAAGTTATGGGAAATTTATTTCAAACTTTTTTTGTTAAATGTCTGAGCCAATTGGAACCAAACTCGATCCTTGAGTGATCTTCTATAAAATATTTGTCTCTCTGGCAAACAACTTTTATTATAAGAAACAAGAAAGAGTAATTGTCAGGTGAACGATACAAGCCACTGGGAGCCTTTGGTTAATTTATAGTTCTGATATTTGTTTTAACATAACAACTGAGTGACTAATAACTTATTGGTTTTTCAGGCAAGGAACATGTCAAACAGGACAATGATAAAGGAAATAACAGCTCATGTTCTCAGCTCAGTTACTTATTGTTTATATTGACGGTCGTCGTTACATTCCGCTGTTTTTATGGTTCTTAGCGATACGTCAGTCTGTGTGGGAGAGGCAGCTCAACGAGTAAATGAACAAATGCTGTGTGTAAATGAACGAGAATACTCATACCTGACTCAGTTTTTGTGTAATACAGTGAAACCTCTCTAAACTTATCCCTAAAAAAACTGGCCAACCTCTGTAAACCGGTAACAATTACTGATACCCCAATGGTATCTGCTATTGTAAATTAACCTCTGTAATCTGGCCACCCCTTTAAACTGGCAAAAATTTTCTGTCCCATTGCTAGTCGGTTTAGAGAAGTTTCACTGTACATCAAGATGCTACATAAGATCAACTAAAGACCTTACTGTAATATTTATTGTACAATTAAATTTCATGAACAAAAAGATATGTTAAAATTCTTGATAAGAGCAATTACTCAACAGAATATATTCACTTAACATATTTTTTATATATTTGAACAATTTATGTTCGCAGCTTTAACGACGAAAGATTGAAAATAGGTGTATGTGACATGCATACTGCACAGTGAAATCGCCGTTAATAATTTTACCGCTGCTTAAATAGAGCTTAGAATGAAATTGTCAAAAGAAGCCTCTGCAAGCATTTTTATGAGTGCTATGTCCGAATCAAGTCGAGATTACTATGCAAGTAAAATATTTTTTTCAATAAGTAGGGATTCGAATGTTTGTACAAATCTTACAACATCTAGCAACAATTCCGTGAAACCACAATTTTTTGATAGTTTGGTTTTTCTGTGATCCTTGTTGTCTTCTGGATTACCATGCAATAAGACTAAAATAACTAATCTCGTGATAAATGAAATCTTATCAGGTCTTTTATAATAAGGACATGATCACGAGTCTATTGTAATTAAACAGTCTCTTGTGTAAAACAATGTATTATTTGCGTAAGCTCTTCCATGAATATAGATATGCAATTTTGAGCAGAAATAATAATCACATAGAACTCAAAAATATGTCTGATAAAAACAAATGAAATTATTGAGAATATTTAATGTCATATAATTGATTGTAATCATAAATATTTGTTCGGACTTAAAAAAACAGAAAATTTCCAAACACTTAAACTAATTTTGGAGAACTAAATATCTGTTGATAACAAAGCACGCATCTTGGTATCCTTCATGCTGTTAAGTTTTAATAACAGACATTATTCATATATTTTTCATTGAATTTGAATCAATACTAGCTTATCCTAACATTCTTTATTATTATTAGTTGCAAATATGTTATTATGTCCTCGTTTTATCATTATTTTTGCTCATCCTGACGTTAAGTGTACAGTGTATTTATGTACTGTGTGTATGTTTATATATATATATATATCTTATAATGTGCCATAAAATTATATAAATATCGAAATAGGTAAATTAGTATCATAATGTACATATAATTTCTAAGGCTCCTAATTGAAATGCTGAACCCCTTCGATATACTGATCAATGATGTATTGGATATATGCACATTTCTAAAATTATACTGAGGGCAAATAGAAACGGACCACCATACCTAATTGCCCTTGTTTCAAATTTTGGATTTCAAAATCTTTGTATGTCATGTCAATTGCAACTGAATCTTTGTTTATTAAGGAAAATAAAGCAGAATTACGTTTTTAGGAAATCATTTTGTTTCCTTTCAAAAAAAAATAACTGGGGTCTTAGTTATGGCTCACTGATGATATAAGGTCTTTAATTTGACACGAATATTACATTTTCGATCAAAACAAGAAGTTAGACCATTGCAATTTGGATAGGCGATAATTAATGTTTCCCATTTGGTGTTGAAAGTTACATTTTGCATTTTGGGGTTTTAACGCTGATTTTGAGAACATTGAAATCGAAAACATGCATTTCAATGACCTGGGGCACCATACAAATTTTAGGACATATCAGGAAAATTTGTTGAATTTCAGAGAAGTATTATCAAGCTAAAATTTAACACTACGGAAAAATGATATTGATGCTTTTTTAATTGGCACCCATCATAAATTAGTTTTGCGCTTGACACAAACTGTGGGAAAAAGTGTAAAAAAATGGCTTTTGAGTAGTGGGTTGCAAGAAAAACAAAATGTGTGGTCTGATGGGCGGGTTTCAGGCGAGGGGAGTTTGGGTAATCAACTTCTTCTACAGTTTTTCATGTACAATCTTGCGACTTTGCAAATAATAAGTAAGTGTAGTGGAGTGAATAGACTACCATGATTATTCAAAGAAATTAATCTTGAATTAAGCCAATAACAATAGCCTTAAATGCAGATGTATTGTACTTAGATGTATATATTTCTCAAGGTTAAAATTTCCACCAAACTCTACGAAAACAAGGACAATTTCTGTTCCAAATGGTTAATTATTCCCCTTTCTTGACGTGGACGTTCTTTCGTCTACTTCAAAATTACTACATGATCTATTATTTTGTTTTATTCAAACATGAAAAAACCGCTGATTTTTAATTTACTTGTTTTTATCATTGTACAGTCTGTCAAAACAGATTCATTACAAAAATAGATTTAAACTTGGTGTTAGCCTGTGTGGCATATATATCCCAAAGAATGTGTTCTTTTATTCTGTGTGTGTTCTTCGTCCTGGCTGGCTGGTAGCTTTCAAAATTTTGACTTGACGCAAAACAAATAAAAAAAACAGGCACGGCCATCATTTCATCAGTAGCATTAGAACCGAAAAATAGGAAGTCACAGATCCAAAAATAGCAAAAGAAGCACTCAAATCTAAACAAATCAAAATGGGAAGCCAAATCCGACGACAGGAACAACTACTAAGTGCAATACTTTTCGAAGCCTGTCCGTATTTTCAGTGCTTTAGAATTATAACATATGAGATTAAAAAAAAATCACGTCGTACAAAAAATGATAAAATATACACGCTACATGAAGATGGCGTTTTCACATCAGCCAGAGAAATCAGACAAATGAATTCAGACCCTAGAAAATGTACGGAACATATAACATCGAAAGAGGAAAAGACATTTAAAAGAGTACATTCGTCTGGCAGCAAGATTAAATTTTGCAAAAATTAGGATAACAATGGTACAGAGCGAGTGAGTGAATGTGTAAAATGTTATTTTTATGTATCCGCTTTGTCATTATAGAATATTTGAAGGGATCTAACTTTATCAAGTCACAAAAATCAACATTGGTATTCAGAAGAGTGGAATCTACAGACAACATTA
>JARWCS010173524.1:0-14204 GCA_034783895.1 Geukensia demissa | reverse complement strand
AGAATAATTGAAATTACTGATGGACTATATTGCCGGCGTATGAATATTTTGTGTGATGTCATCAAGTTGGATTTATCAATGTGTAAACTTTTTGTAACGTCCAATCAAAAAGCAGCTTACATCCAGTATTGGAATTATATATATATACGTATTCGATTTACTCAAGTGTCTTATCATGTCTTATTACAATATAATGTGGTCTAAAGATTTTTTTTACGTTATTAAATATCGTTGAGTTTTAATTTTTCTAAACTCTGTAAGAACTAAACAATGTATTGTCCAAAGTGAAGGAACAGCGGTTTTGATAGGTTGCCAACGATCACTCGTCGCATGTTTCTGCACTGTCTTTGATTTGAATTGTTTGTATTTGATTTTTCCTCCTTTGCTGTTCTGCTTTGACTTTTCCTCAGGATGTTAACGTGGATAATGAAGAGGTCAATGAAAAACACCATTAAGGTTGATGAAATGTTTGATACCCTTTCCGTGAGAAGCAGTTTGATAACCTTCGAGTAAGAAACGTAAGTCCGTTATTTTAAAGGGCAAGGAGATAGTTAGATATTTCCTTTCCGTCCTCCATGAGATCCCAGAGGATATTTACCATCCCAGTAGACTTGTTTTACATGAAATTTATCAAACAATGTTTTAAAGATATTTGCTGCATTTGTTAAAATTCTAAAACACTGAAAATACAGAAATGCCTCAAAAAGTATTTGTATTAGTAGTTGTCACTGCCGTCGGATTTGGCTTCCAATTTCGATGTTTGGATTTGAGTGCTTCTTTTTGCTATGTTTGGATCTTGGACTTTCTATGTTTTGGTTCTAATGCTACTTATGAGAGGTTACTCCTTGAAATGAACATATAGCATACCCATATTCTCCATATTTAGTCGACATTGGAAATTTTGTATTTAGAAAAGGAAGATAATTCTTTGATATAGGCAGATCTTTGACATGTTTATAATTATATTTTGCCCTCGTTGAATGTGTACTTTGTTCTGACGATATTTCCTGTTTTATTTTATGAATAAGACAGAAATACTACTCTACATTAACAAGTTACATTATGGCCTTCAACAATAAATAAATATCCACACCATATTGCAGCTGTAAATGGCTCTAAAATAAAATATGAAGCAATTCAACTGAAACAATAATTTGGCCAATTAAGATTTTAATGTATAGTGATTAAAGCAAGCTACAAAAGCTAAGACATCCAACGGGCTACATGTTCCTGTGAAGGGACAGACACATGAAGTATGTGGCGGGGTTAAACATGTCTGAGCGCCCAATCCCCCCTTACCTAGGTGAGTGGTGGGACAAAACGACATAAAAACAAACCATAAAAAATGTATTAGATTTAACTCTTAAAGTCGATACATATTACAAGTACAGCAAGAGATTACAAGATGAACCGACCTAGAAAAAACACTAGTTGTTTCTGACAGCCAATTTAACAGCAGCTTATTCTAATAAATTCACCACTATTTTTTTTTTTTATCTTTTTACGTTTGTTTTTTTTTTTTTGTGTAACTTTTGACTACATTCCAAAATTTCATTACAGGATTTTATTTTATTTTTTTTGTGATGACAAAAGAACAGAGAAAATAATTCAACACTCTTGTAAAAGTTTTTGATATTTCAATCCTGAATATGGAAAATCTAATACAAATGCAAATGAATGTACTAGTTTATAGCCATTACTGCGCTTTATTTAGAATCCATTAAAATGCAATGGAAAGAAGTATTGATAGCTGAGTCGAGACACACAAATAATATCTATGCATAGATTTTGTAATATACGGTCAAAGGAATATTCAAATGTTAGTCTGTTTACGTGTTCATCCTGTATGTTGATGACCAAGAACATAAAATCAACTGTGTAGACGTTTAATTCTGTTCTCGTAAGAAAAATACCTGTTGAAGATAAAAAGAAAACGATTTATATCTTATTGTTACCAAATATAGAAGTTGAAATTGTCTCTTTTAAGCTGTTACGGCTTTTATCGATACGACTTTGATTGCCCGCTCCAAATCCACTTAATTGTATAAATCCAAACTAGATCGATCTAATAAGCTTTATTTCCTCATATACTTTAATACAATCCCAGAGAGAGTTTATACATTTTGGTGTTTCCGTATTTCTGATACGATTGGCAGGAATTTTAAGATTGATGGAATTATGACAGCATTTCGTGCAGAGCTTTATTCAATGCTTTAGGAAGATTGGCTGACTCTGGACAGGGTTTCGTGCAGAGCTTCATTCAATGCCTTAGGAAGATTGACAGACTCCGGACAGCGTTTCGTGCAATGTTCGTAATGAAGAAGTCTATTGTGTTTGACAGACTCTGAACAGGGTTTCGTGCAATATTCTTAATGAAGTTGTCTATTGTGTTTCCCTGTATGTAAATTATTCTGACAGTAAAATGAAATCCATAATACCATTATATACGGATAATTACGTAACCAGTGCATTTATATTTTCAGGCAATTATTAGGATGGCAACGAATATGCTGATAACCATTCTTATCCAATGTGCAGGTAAATGAATTTCATTTTTGAAGTTTTGCCTGGGTGGCTAAATGTAAGAAATGGGTGTAGGACTGATTTTTGAATGTGGGGGGGAGGGGGCGCACTTCTAAATATAAAATCAAAAAAGGGGCCACATAGTTACCCCATGCCCCCAGCCCCTACGCCCATGTAAGATTCTTTTTCATTTTGTGAAGCTAATTTAACTGTAATTATAGGTACATGATTTTCAAACAATATATATATATACGGTTATGGAAAATCGTAAAAATGTCTTGTTTAGCTAGAGGTTTTAATTCATTATAAAAGCAAAACAGCTATATACCATTCAGTAAGGTTTCGGAACAAAAGTCCTGTTTAAAGTATGTAACTTAAGTTTTTATCTATCTATCGGCCAAAACATATATACAAACATAAAAGTTCAATTTTCATACCTAACACACTGCAATATTACACCTTAAAGAAAGAAAAAAAGAGACGTGGTATGATTATTCACGAGACAACCATACAAACCGTATAAATAACACACATCAAGAGGTTGCCCTGACCTTCAATAATGGACATACATATATATCCAAACTCAAACACAAGCTGTAAAAGCTCCCCCCTAAAAATGTGATGCTATTCAAACATAAAGAGTATCGGCCAAATAAGTATTAAGTAAAATAATTAAAACTTAAACACTAAAACAACTACCTGGATTACGGGATTACGGGAAATATGTAAAATAAACCTTGTAAATTTAAACACAAGTCATAGGGACTTCTCAGTTACTTGAATAAACTTACACATAAGGGTTATCTTTATAGCATCATTTTAAGATTTTTAAAGATTTAACTTCTTTGTAATCAACACTGACCATCAGCTCAATAATTTACTTCTAAACTAATTTCAGGCAATATTTTGTTACATTTTCGTCCTTCATGCTGTCGATACTTTGTTTTGGTTGGCATTTGCACAATTCTTTGTTTTCTTTATATAGCTATTACTAATATTTTTACAGTGAACCTCTCGACGACTATTGATTGGTGTCTAAGCTTAAGAGAATCTTATATGTTATCAATTGCTTTTGGACTTGGAACAGCGAGTTCATTATCGAGGTCAATTGTCTGGTTACTAGGCATTAAATTCAAGTTTTCTCTAAGGTTTTGTTTATTACGTTTTGTCACATCATTGTCCCAGATTAGGGGATGGCTGAATACTCACAAACGTGTTCAATTCCGCCACATACATTATATGTCTGTTCCAAGCCAAGAACCTGTGATCCATTGGCTTGTTGGTTTTATAATTAAGTGTTACTTGTTTTATATTGTACACTTATTTTGGCGATTTTTTAAAAAATTTGAATATCATTATATTTTATTTTGTGGGTCTTGCCTTAGGACGTGGATATTTGTACATTATTGAAGTCCTACGACAACACTAAAGTGCTGTAATTTATGTTTAGGATGTGTCTCACAGACAATCATACCAAATTTTCTTTATTGAAGTTATGAATTGAAAAAGAGCTTATAGTTCCTAAATCCCTCGATAAAAAACAGTTGACTCTTAAATAGGCATTAATTTGACTTCAGTTAGCTATTGCACGTAACAGATAATACCGATTTTGCCGGTGAAAGAATTAATTTATTTTTAATGAAAATTGCATGAAGAAAATACTGGTGTAATTGATTGAACGTCATAAACTGGTATTTGTTTACAAATTGTAAAGAGGTGAATCTCTTGTACAAATTTTGTATTTTAACAAATATCAATGTTTAGATGCTTTACGGTTGATTTTAACAATGAACAATGTCTGTAGCTACCTGTGTCATATTGCCACAATGAAGATGATACGGTTTTGGTTAAAGAAAACTAAAGTACACCAAACGAATTTTGCCACAACAAAAGTGAACCTGCATCAAAAGTTTTGCAGTAAAATATATCATATTATATATCGTTGAAATTCTAATTTTTTTCCGCAGCTGAAGCTGTAGCTAAAAATTCATTTAAACTTGAAATAAAAAATTTCCCCATAGGGTGTAATTTTTAATTTTTTTCGACTTTGTAAATTTGCTTCATTTTGATGGTGCAATTAACCAATGGTCTCAGGTAACGAGACATGATAAAAATTTTATTTTTTGTTGTTTTATGACAGATAAAAGATGAAATTTTATGAATAAAGTTGAATTATATTCTGGTTATAACAATGAAGCAGGATATTGATCTATGAAAACATGCCATTTTGAGACAAATGTTTTCAATGTCAAAAATTTAACATAGAGGGGTAATGGGAATTTTTTTGTGCTGAGGAAAACTAAAATTTTAACTGCAGGATGAGTTGCGGCAAAAAATTATAACACAAACGATATATGACATGACATACTTCATAACTGAACTTTGGATATATTTTGACTTAAGCCGTGGCAAATATCGTTTGCTGTACATTAGAACATCTGAGCTGTCCTGTACAAGAACATTACAAACGACATAACCTTTCGGCATAAATGATAATACATATATTTTGGAAATACTGAACCACAAATTCTGTCTTATAGTTATAAAAAGACCTACTAGGTGTGTAAGTTTGAGCTTTACGACAATTACCCTCCCGCAGCACCTGAACTCACCCTGGTTTTTTGTAGGGTTCGTGTTACTCCAGCTTTAGTTTTCAGTGTAGTGTTCCGTGTTTTATGATTGTCTTTCATTTCATTTTATTGACCATGGTCTTCTCTGTCTTCCGACTTAACGATTTCTGTCTGCCCATTTGGTATCTTCGAATTCCTTTTAATCAAGAATCAGTTGTACCCAGTTGCCCAACTTCATGTGACTCTCAGAAATTCTAAAGCACTGAAAACACGGAAACCTCGAAAAGTATTGCACTTATTAGTTGTCCCTGGCGACGGATTTGGCTTCCCATTTCGATTTGTTTGGATTTGAATGCATCTTTTGCTATGTTTGGATCTTAGATTTCTTATGTTTTGGTTCAAATGCTACTGATGAAAGATTACTCCTTGAAATGTGCATATAGCATTCCAAAATTCTCCATATTTATTCAACATTGGTAATTTTGTACTTTGAAACAACTGGGTCTTTACCTCTGCTTGTGGATCGTGTCCCCGAGGGTATTCACCAATCCAGTTGTCAGACTTGTTTACATGAAATTTATCAAACGTTTTTCAGAAATTTGCTGCATTTGTTAAAATTCTAAAGCGCTGAAATTAATGAAAGGCCTCGAAAAGTATTGTACTAAGTAGTTGGATCTTGGATTTCCGATGTTTTGTTTCTTATGCTACTGATGAGATGTTAATCTTTGAATTGTACATATAGCATACCTAAATTCTCCATATTTATTCAGTATTGGTAATTTTGTACTCTCAAAGTTCCAGATAGCGATATGCCTATGGCTATGTTGTCGTCGGAGACTATTAATTTGTCAGAAGAATACAATATTACTCACCTTCAAAAAAATTGGCTGAAAAGAATGTCGTGAAGAAATTGATATTTTTGCGAGCTTACTGAACTCTAACTCGCACAAATCATCCGGAAAGCCTAGGAATTTGATACGAAAAAAGTAATGAAGAAAAAGACATTAAAACCTCACATTTAATAGCTAGGACACTTTACGAGTGCTTAAATATTTAAGTTTATATCTGTTTCAAGTTAATGTTCAACCACTCCCATTGTCTGAGCTGATGACTAGTTTACTATTTATCAGAAAGAAATTAGAAAATAATAATTTCTTTTTGGATATGGATTTGACTTTATACCAGGGCTTTTGTCTACAAAAATTATTGACAAAAAACGACGATTTTTCTTTCCCAATAATAAAGTTTGTATCTTCTTTCAAACCTAATCTGATCTTCAGTTTCTGATTTCAATGATCATAAACTGAATATCTGTACAAATAAACTTTCACAGCAAAGATTGTTGCTTAAAACAGTCACAATACTTAACGGTCGTTTCATTGATGAACCTAGGAAGTATGGTTGCAATAACAGAGTTCTGGTTAGAAAAGGACTATCCCATCCACTATTTTATGGAAACATCAAACGGTTGTAAATTCAAAACTGTTCTTTAAAACTCCCAGTTCAGTTGCAAAAACTAATTCATAATGAATAAGATTATACGTTTCTCTCCATATTTGGCCCGAATTAAAAATTTTATGACACAACAATGAGTTGTTGTAAAAATGCTGTTTAATAACCGTTTTTTAATAATTCATAACTGATTTTTATATAATTTTCATCATTTCGACAAAACGACAAGGCATACATGACTATTTTAACGAAAATGTAACATTTTTTGTAAAAATACTTAAATTTTGGAGGTGTTTTGTTCAATATAGTATAGATCGCACAAAAAGATCACGAAGATATTTTAACTAAATCAGTGTAATTGATAGATTTTTCATTTACAAAGTTTGTTTGTGATGTTTTGGTGCGATCTATATTCAAATCGACAAAATTGTGTCAAATTTTGCATCAAATTACGTCATTTCTTAGTATTTTCATATTTTAAGCAATTTCTATGTGCCTTGTCACCGTTTTAGAACCAATTAAACTAAAAAAAAAATGTTGGATTTTTAATAGACATTATTTATATAATACAAACTGTTTCATTTTTTAGCAAAATTCTTGGGCCAAAACATGCTTTAACGACCCTAGTCCTTTAAAATTTCTTTGTTTTGTTTTTTTCTAATTTAAAAAATCTGGATAATACCGTCACAAAAAGTCAAAATTTCTTTAATTAAGATTATTTTTATGACTAACGTCTCATAAATTTAAAATTATCTAAATTAGGGAAATCTATCCCAATGTACCCAAAACCAGATTTTGCTTCCTCTATTTCTGTCAAAAGGTTTGTTTTTAACCTACGCTTGAATTTTTGCCGTGTGATATGATTTTTCTGAAATTCCGCTTTGGAAAAGTGGACTTTTATAACATCTATTTGGAGTAAATATGAGCTATTATAAATAAAGTCATGTTCAAATTAAGTGAATAAGTATTATAATTAGTATAAAAAAATAAGAGTAATATTATTTTATCTTATTTTATGTATACATATAAAAATAGGATATGTGGGGCATTATCCTTCCACCAAATGCCAGTCGAATTTTAACTGTTACAGAGCTCATTATGGCCTTTTTTATTTATTGTTTATTTATGGCGATTTAGAGCTTTTCACAAGGAGTGGTTTTCCACCCATGTTGAAGGCCTTGTGGGGACCACTAGATTTGTAAATTCCTCTGTTTTTCTCGTGGTTGGAATGCAGTCTCTCTGACATTTACCCCATATCTTTTTTTCCATAATCCAAACAAATTGTTATAAGATAAATAAATTGGTTTTCAGATTGCTGGGAGTCTTAAAATTTCCTATACTGCAATTTTTTATCTTGTAATAAATATGTCGTTTTGCAACGCTACATGTATATAGGTTTTAAACCATAATTAAACTTGTAACGTTACTTGCAGTATACACTGAATAAGGAAACTGAAACTTGCTATATTCGTTTGTTTGAAACAACTGATATATTATATTGAAACTATGCGTTTTAAAATGAATGACAATTAACTAATGTAATGTCATTTTTCGTTGATCCTTGTAGTTACTTAGTTACATTTTAAAGTTTTATTTAATTATAAGAATAAAGTGACAATCTGTGAAGTTTACATAAAAAAGTTTGTTTCGAAATCTGAAAAACTACATCTGTAAGCAAAGTTGAAATTGTCTAAATAAGAAAATGAAAAGATACGCTGTAAATATTAGACAGACTGCACTCCTACCACAAGAAGAACAGAGGAAATTTACAAATCTAGAGATCTCCAGATGGCCATTAACAAGGATGGAATACCACTCCTTATCGCCCCATATAAAAATAATACTACTCCTACCTGAATATTACCAAAAATATAATGTTACAAAACATATAACACAAAGACAAACCTATGACCACGATTCCTAATTTGGGACAGGCACATGAGAAATGTGGTGTTGTGAACTTGTTAGTAGGAATCCAACCATTATACAACAAGTGGTCAAATAAAAACAAAGAAAAGAAAAGCAGTAAAAGACGAACCCCAAAAAACAAACAGAAATTCATCCAATCCATCTAAAGTGTAAACACATAGGCGGAAGAATTTATTTTGAGTGAAAATAGCAAGGTAAAATGTTTCTGCAAGAACTGTCATTAACATATATATCAAAAGACAAACATTACGTCAACCACAAGGCACAATCAAGCTAAATGCAGGAACAGTTTAAAGCAGATTGAAGTTATCTTGCAAATTGTAAGATTGTATAATTAAGTATATTTCATATTTTGATGTGTTTTTTAGAAAAATGTATTTGAGACCATCTTTTTGGTGAAAATTGCATAAATATTACATCAAGGTAACATCTGTATATTTCAGATTTTTTAAAATACAATTTTTCACTGTTGAATGCTAGATTCTTTATATGTGAATGGTTAGAAATATTTCATCTTGCCAAAAAAGTGAGGTGAGGGGAATTTCATTAATTACACCAAATATATGTTTACTTTCACTGGTTTGGTAGCATTGTCGAAATGATTATCGTGATTTTGAATATTATAATTGTTTATTAGGTATCAATAATTACGCTTTATTCAACATTGCAGTTTCTTCTTTTTGTTTTTGTCCTCCTTCTGGTTACCTTTTGATAAATAGCAAACCTCCTTTCAGAGTAATGGTAAAGCGGTGCTATTATGTATCATGTATGCGTAATACCGCCGGGTCGTATAAAATCAACTTTACGAAACAAGCCATAACTATAGGAAATATTTGTTAAGATCAACAGACATGAAGTAAATGTCCCCACACAAAAAATGTACATTACAGAAAATGTCATTAGGACCATACAGTAACCACGGGCAGGACATAGAACAAACGACATGCAGAGGATTAAAACTACTTTGTTGGATCCAAGCCTTTAATTTTTCTTTCGTTTCAAATAGCTATAGTTACTAATATAAAGCAAAAATGTATTATCATACTGAAAGAATTCATTATATTATTCAGAAAAGTACTTTAACAATAATACAATATTATTAGCAAATACATGTTTAAGGGATCTTCTTTCTCAATAAGTGCTCACTGTTAACTGATAATAAACAACTCTGCACCGAAAATCCTTCTGCCTCTCTATTTAAATGGACCGTCTCGGTGTCGTAATTATTTGTCACAGGCGTGCTAGAGTGCGGAAGGTAATGCGTTCGATCCCCGGCCGGGTCAAACCAAAGACATTAAAATTGGTATTTGCTGCTTCTCATCTAAGCACACATCATTTAGGAGTAAGAGCCAATACTATACTGGTTAGCCAAGAGACAGAATATGTGTTTTGGTAAAGTTGCAGTCTTCCTGCGGACTGTTACTCTCGTGGGCTAGCAGGATAAAATTTAAAAATTCGGCTTAACGTATCGGTCTAATACAAAGCAGGGTTAATTTATCATTATGATTCAGTAATAAGCTCTCGTCCTGGATATGAATGAAATATTTGCCTCTGGGCTTAAATCAACATTCAATCAATCAATCTATTTTTCAATATTCTTGCTTTTCTTTTCCCAATACCCTCGTGTACCAATTTATATTTACAAAAATGGAACAACAAACAACGAACATAACTTTAGTTGTGTTCTTCACTTCCTGACCTCCAGTTACGGACGTTTTGTTTCATAGGTATCATTACAAAATTCAGTCAATCATAAATGTTTGTAATGTGTTTGAATAATAATATTAAAACTTCAAATTCGTACATTTACTGAAAACATAAACATGTATAATTAAATTTGCCAGGATATAGCCAACAACCAAAAATTAAGAGATCATTTATGTTTCCATTTCTATACACAGCATAGCTGGGTCCATTGGAGTTTCCAAATAGAATTGCCATTTTTTCTTTATTTATTATCATTAGTTTTTGTTGATATTTATGACACATTTTGGAACACTTTGGTTTGCCTCTCTTCTCTTTAAATCAAAATATGTATCCATCCCCTTTCCCCTTTCTATCTGAAAGTACGTTAACAGTCAAATATGGGAACAATATCTCTAAGCGCATGAACTAGTCAATATTACTTCTTTGTTTTTATAGACTTTTAGGAAATCAATTAAAGTGTATATCGCTTTTGCTATTTTATTTTAATCGTATCGTGTGTTTTTTAATAAATTGTCACATTTCGTGATTTTCAGACTTTGAACATTGTTTCAAACAAAAGCAAACTGTTATATTATACACCTAGTAACGGTTTTATTTTTTGTAACCTGAGTTGATATTTCATCAGTTAATTCACGTTGAAAGTACTGGACTTTGCACTTTTTGGGATGGTATCGTGTCTTGAATAAATCCTTCATTTTTTATTATCTACATCTTAAAAATAAACAAACTACAAATAAATAATATTTTACGGAAAATGTCAAACTATGGATCAGTTATCTATTGAGATTGTTCTAGTTCTAGTCAGACATAAAGATAATATTAATACGCAAGGTCCGATCTTTATTTCAAAAATTACAAAAGGAATGTCGGAGTAAAACAAAATACCAGATGCACATCTCTGATCTTTTAAAGACAGTTCCAAATCTAAAAAATTCTTGATTAGGCATCTTGTTATGATTTTTTTTTATTGTTATGTTATGAATAAACACTTTAGTTTTGGAATAGCTATTTAAACTTTTTTGACGTTCAATTGAAACAGAATGAAATTAATCTGTATTATTAAGATGCTTACAATATATTTATGAAAATGGTACGCATAAACTTATGCGAGTCATGTCCCTCAAAATAATCTTGGTCTCACCCCATCCAACCACATCCCCAACCGAGCCGAGCGGCCCACAAGTCCCAGGGAGACTCTATACCATGGCCGAGACTCTATACCATGGTCAATAAATACACAGCCAGTTTGTATTATCGAACTGATCCGTAGAACCGGACCGTTTTTAGGGTCGTTTGAACATATTTTAAGGACTCTGGATAAATTTACCTATTGTCTGCGACAATATAGATTTTGTTTCTCATTGCCATGACAGCATTTCCGCATTAAATTAGCAATTTATATTATAAGTGGACAAATTAAAATAGTATTGGTTTTTTGGATGTTTTCATACTTGGACATATTTGCACAATAATATATCAGTACAAGGCAGTATTTCGTTATAGAAAAGGTCCAATGGATATCTCTCTATAATTGAGCTACACTTTACAAAAATATATTCCAGAAACAGAGGATTGTTTTTTTTTATTATTTGAATAGGAAAATGAAATCTTTAAGATTTTACCTAAATGATTTGTTGTTGTGAAAGTCATTTTTCACATGTAACATATCTCTAAACTGCAGGAAAAAAAATCTAAGAAATCAATGATAATTTCGCGCATTGTACAAAAAAAAAGAAAATCCATGAGATTTTTCCCCTCGTTTTATTTTTATGTGATTTTAATTTAGCATAATTTAACAAACGGGACAGTGCAGCTGAATTAAAATGTATAAATTCGAATGCATTTCCATTTTATTGATCAGGGAGAGTTGGCAGTAACAATAATACGAATATCAATATTATTGAACTTAAACAGCAGACCTATTTCCGCCATAAACGACAGGGGTTCAAATAAACCCATATAGAAAGCCCAATAAAAAATTAAAAACTTAACAAACTCAAAAAGGAAAGCCAAATCCGTCTAAGAATACTTCAAAACGTTACGAAAGAAAGCGAACTAATGGGCTGTTTATATGGGGACTTGTGTCCATTTCAGTTCCTTTAAATAATGGATTTTGGCGTCTAGCAACGTTATATCTTAACCGATTTTGTTCATTTTTGCCACAACAAAGATAATGTCGATATGTCCATTACTCAACTTTCATTAATTTGCTTTTGAGGATATGGATATAATAATTTTTCCAATTATAACTCTTTAGCAATTATTTCTTACCGTTAACCTGGGCAGGTCCATTCTAAGGCTGGATTAAGAAACCTAATCAAATCAATCAAGCTTAAAATCCACGAGCAATTCAGTCGTTACTTGAGCATTCTAATGAACACATCTCCAAAATATCATTATATCACAATGAATGTCGAAATATAGCATATAGATAACAATTTGTTGTCTCAGCAATTCGGTCTCATAAGAATTTTACTATTTATGTAATTTATAATATAAAAAAAACTTACCAGAAAAAATTAATATGATATGATATGGCTGAAATATTGCCGACGTGGCGCTTAACGCCAATCAATCAATCATTTTTTTTATTTCTATAAAATATTGGACCTAACAAACACGAAAGACAAAAAGAGTACACGAAAAGTAAGAGAAAAAAGAATTCAGACGGAAATCTTTCGTCAAAAACAGACAATACTATGGTAAAGAGGAAGAAAATCAGTACCGAAAACACTTCACAGATAACAAAAGCTTGATGATCGTAAACTTGCAAAATTCTAAACATTGGTGAAATATTTATCTACACAAATTTTACGTTATTATATTTCGTAGCCAAAACCCAGTCCTTCGTTTATATCTGCCTTTATTTTATTTTTGGTAAGTATTTTTACTTCTTTAATCTAGAAAAGTAAACAAAAATTTCAATATATGGAATTTTTTATCAAGAAGCCTAACGGGGCGGGGGACTTAACCTTCAGAGGCATCTGTCCCTATTTCTGTTATTTAAGGACTTGGGGCTCAACAATGCGAACCTTTGTCATAAAACGGTGTGAACTCAGAGACAACTTTAAAGACACCCGCCGCATCGTCTATTTTCCATTTGGACATTAGTCAATTCATGATAAAGGGGTAGGTTTCATATTATCACAAACACCACAAGGAGAAAGCAAACAGTCCCTTTTTGGTGTACTCCGAAACATCATAGAAAAGAACTAATCTGTCGCATAAGTGCCCTACAGTTTTCAAACGCAGTTAACGAACCTCTAAATGTAACCACCCAGTTAAAGGCTGCATCTGGCAGTATGAAAGTTCCTACAATGAAATGGCTACCTAAATTTCATAAAACTCCATAAAACGCCATACAAGTCGCTGTTCATATCTGCTTCTAGTAAATGCAGTACCACTAATGTCTCAATTCTATAGTCTAGGGCCCTAACTACTATTAAAAATCTTATTGTTAACTTCTGTAATAAATGTTACGAAAATTCCTCTATCATCTACTTTTGGAGTGTAAAAAATTCTCTAGATGTTTTAGACAAACTAAATTCAGTTCACTTTAGATAATTATATGTTATGATTTTTCTACTCTTTATACACTTTACCAAACAAGTTTATTAAGGAAATTTTTCATATTTAATCAATTGGTTATTCAAAAATGGTTGTTCTTACTTTTGCTGCAATAAATATAATTCCTATAATCTTATTACCAATATACTTGTTGGACATGCTAGCAGCAGTCGAATTTCTTCTTGAGAATATCTATGTACAATTTGGCAACATGCTCTATCGATAGTTGGCATACCAATAGGCACAAAATTCAGAAAGACATTTTAAAACAGGATTTAGTGAACAATTTTAAAAATACTTTTAGATATTTGGATAATGTTTTAGCTTTTATTAACAGTTTCAAAAAATGTGCAAAAGGAATTTATCCTAAAGAACTTGATAGGGGCCGTCTTGAACTTACAGTGAGGTGCGAGTTTTCACTCCGTGTTGAAGGCCTCACTGTGACTTTGAGATGAA
>JARWCS010173305.1:0-14214 GCA_034783895.1 Geukensia demissa | reverse complement strand
ACAAACAGGACATAACATTACACATACTGTAGGCAAGATCTAAAACATGAACAGGACATAACATTACACATACTGTAGGCAAGATCTAAAACACAAACAGGACATAACATTACACATACTGTAGGCAAGATCTAAAACATGAACAGGACATAACATTACACATACTGTAGGCAAGATCTAAAACACAAACAGGACATAACATTACACATACTGTAGGCAAGATCTAAAACATGAACAGGACATAACATTACACATACTGTAGGCAAGATCTAAAACACAAACAGGACATAACATTACACATACTGTAGGCAAGATCTAAAACATGAACAGGACATAACATTACACATACTGTACATATAAAAACAATTGATTGGTCATGGGTGGTGGAGGAAGATGCATTCTCTTCTGAAGGTTTGAGACACATTATGAATTGTGTAAGCAATAAACATAAAATATATATTACATTATACAGACATACATACAACTACAAAGAAGGGATGAACTTGTGTGGTCCAGAGGGCAAGCAGTTCCTGTATAATCCAGCTGAGGATGAGGAAGGGAAGAACCCAGTGTACTTAAATAAAACCAAGTATAAAATTCTTCAGTTTATATTTTGAGATAACTCTCGGACATGCGTTATAATATTGGGAAAATTACAATAATAAATACATTGTCAATACCTACAGTAATAAAACATGATAAAAACACATGCATACATAAAATACACTATAAGTTATAATAAATGTAGTACATTCCTTATGAGGTTCTTATGATTGTGAAGTTTATAGCAACAAGTCATTTCATGATTGAGAAAACAAGTTAATTTATCAATTCTGTTTCACTGTCAGGCATTTGTTGAATACACATATAAACTAAGTCTGGTAAAATGTTTATCAAGAGCACAGGCCACTTAAAATATATGAACTTAAGGGATAACTGTTTCTTTGTTGGGGATTTGTCAGACTGTAAAACTGATTTAACTAAGTCTGGTAAAATGTTTCCTAAGAGCACAAGCCATTTCAAATAAATGAAGTTGAACTTGACAGATAATCCAATATTATAAATTTTATAACAAATTTCCATATATATTTTGGATCAGAGAGTCAAGCATACACCAGACTTTCTTTCAATGACTTTCCAGATGGAACTGAAAATTTAAAAAAAATGCTCCTAAAAATTTGTGACATATTTTTTTGCCTAGACAGTTACTTATTTTAAAAACTGACCTAAATAAATTTTTAGGCACTATTAAACTCGCAATTCAGACTGAAGTCTGACTATTAAAGTCTAAAAAACAGGACTTAAATGCAAAAACAGTGCCAAGAAATTGCCAGATTGCAAGATTTTGCACCATATTCCCCAAACCCAAAGCCGTAAAGGTCACTTCTCGAGTCGATGTAACCCCCCGTTGAAAATTTCTGGCTACGGGCATGATAAAAGGTATTTATCCATGAAAATCTAACTATAAATAGGCGAAAAATGTAACATCATAAGGAAATGTATAAGTCATTCTACCTGTTCTTACACCAAGCTCTTTTCAAGGTGTCTTAAGTCATTTTTTTTCAGTTTTTTTTTGCTTAGACTAAAATATACACAAGGCAATCAAAATTACAAAGTCAATCAAACATTGTGTTAAGTTTTCATTATTCATAGCACACTGAAGACTGCGATGCATTACAGTGTTTATCCTTAACATTGAATTTCTGGTCAAATAAAAATAATCAGAAATTATGATGTCCACTACCTCTCTACCTAGACAGTAAAAAAAAAAACATTTTCCCCATCAATATTGACTTTTTCCAAAAACTTTTCCCCAACTGGGAAGCAAACTTTTCAAATTCCTGACTTTTCCCAATTTTATTGTTAGCTTGGAAACCCTGATAAGTGATGTTTGGCAATAAAGAAAAATTTACACATATAAATGCGTCAATTTTTTTTAATTTATGGATGAAAACAGAAATATGAAATGTAATAATGAGGTCAAAAACAAAAATACTTTAAACCTGACAAGAAATAACAAAAATAATAGGCCTCTGATAACAAAAATATTTGGCCTATCTATATAGACAAAAACACGGTATAAAGACAAATGTGGACCCTTAGTAACTAAGATAAAAATAAGTCAAGGTCATTTGAAAATGGAAAAGAGATTTTCCACTTAAAATGTTCTTTACCTACCTACCATTTGTAGTACAGGGAATCAAAAAAACTTACTACTAGTAAGCTATTTTTTTAAATAATTTTCTCAATGATGCTGAGACATTTTACTACAAAATAATTTTTCTTCTTTATATAAGAATTGATAAAAACGGAATTTCAATCATTTTCCTCAGTACGAGATAAAAAATAATTTTCCGCATTAAAATCTTTCAGAATAATTTTTGGAGTGTTAGAAATTGTATAGTTACGAAATATGCAACCAACAGGGACAAAATATTTATATACAAGGAGATAAGGCTTTATGACAAATAAGTACCTTCACAACCTTGGTTAAAACAAAGCTAAAACTACACTCCCCCCAGTCTACATTCTAACAACACACAACTATTACAACAACACAGTATTTACTGCTACCACCAGGACTGGCTATTATAACTCAGACATGCAACTGTATAAATCTGATGGATAAATATTTCAAACAACCTGATTCAATTCTAAAATATTACTGTTAATAGAGACGTAAATAAAAAAATGTTGAAATATTTTGCCACATCAATGAATATAATGAATTGACCTTAGAAAATTGAAACTTTCTACAAATAGAAGTATAATATGAAATAGTATCAATATGATTTAGGTAATAAAGAATCATATTTTCTCCAATAAACTTTTATTTCAATCTTTTATTTAAACCTTTTCTTTTCCAGGATGTATGAATACAAAATCTTTTTAAAAAATTTCACAAAATTTCTAATATCAAACTAAGGTGCTTCCCAAGTGCAACATGATATGATGGCAGCATGTTGACACTTAAAGTTCAAATCTCTAAATTATGATTAATGTAAAGCTGGATTACAATGTCAATAAATTAATGCTAATCAATATATTTTATGAATGAGTTTTACAAACAACTAGTGAAAAAAAATTTAAAAAATAAATTATATGAATGTTTTTTTTTATGAATTATGATAACAATAATATACAAATATCTATCATAAAGTATGCAAAAACAGACTGTCTACTAAAACTGGTTAATTGGTCGATGTTAATAAATTGTAAAGCAGTTTTGTACAACTCTGCCCCCTGGTGGTAGTTACAATACCAATAACATAATACTTAACATTTAACACAGATTATCAACAAGGAGAAATTGGTTGAAAATCTCGGTTCTCTCTTCAAATTTGTTGACTTTCCTAAGGAAAAATTTTATCCTTCAAAACATAGAAGTTAAACTTCTACTGTCACTTGGTGGGTGGCTGTCTCATGGACAATCATGCCACATCTCCTATTATTATATATGAAAAAATAACATGGATTTATAAAATACATGTATTTTCTCACTGGACTAGTGTGAAATGGTTAAGTCGCCTGTCAGTGTGGTGTATTAGCCCTGTGTGTTTATATTACACTGGACTAGTGTGAAATGGTTAAAGTCCCCTGTCAGTGTGGTGTATTAGCCCTGTGTGTTTATATTACACTGGACTAGTGTGAAATGGGTAAGTCCCCTGTAAGTGTGGGGTATTAGCCGTGTGTGTTTATATTACACTGGACTAGTGTGAAATGGTTATGTCCCCTGTCAGTGTGGTGTATTAGCCCTGTGTGTCATAATCATAAAGGTGTTGGTGCAATTTATTCTGGTATTCAGTGTTTTTTTTAACTCTTAATTCACTCTTTGCTTTAATAATTCAAGAGAGATTTTTCAGACAGAATGGCTTATAAATATAAAATGAATTATAGAGTAAATGTCATAAAGATAAAGCAATAATCTGCTGAAAGAAATGTCTTTTCTACCAATTTCTCCTGGTTGATGATGAAGACTAGCATAGTTAACACTTCTAAAACAGAAGTTATCAAGATTGCTTCAATTATTATTATAATAATCGTAAATATAGATGTGTTGATGATTTTATGATTTTACAAATGATATCTGAAAAGTTTTTATCTGTCTTCCATAAACCAGACATGATTTTGCCAGCATAGAAAAAAACGGAAATGTGTAAACGGAAGCTGTATTTTTTGTATATCAAAACAGAAACAATACGGGAAAATCCTGCCTCCAAAAATCGGAATTCCGTTTTAAAATGGAAAAAAAATCATGTCTGATAAACTCTCAACCTTTTATCTAAGTGACATGATGAACATATATAATGAAAAAAAGACATCTATTTGAAATTCTATAAAGCTCCAAAAAGGGTTGTTAATGGTACATGATTCCTTTAAAGCAAATGTGTTAATTGATCCAGCTTTCAAAAGTTTCCAATAATAACATCCAATTAAACATATATATTTATCTAAAAGTCAGTAACTATCTTATGAATTTCTTGTCCACTTAAGTCTGGAACAGTTTACACTCAACAAAACCATAATGTTTACAACCCATAATAGTCAGTGTATAAAATACATTTTCACTGAACTGAGTCTCTCACTTTTCACTTCACTTCTAAAATGCAATGCAGAAAAAGTTCTGGTGACTTTTGTTATTTTGGATTTTTTATACCCCTTATTTTTCTCCACTCATTGGAAAATTTGAAATTAAGTCTTTTTCATTTATAACTATTTTTTGCTCATATAATTTGTAGATTTTTACAAAATTTGATAAAGTTTATATCTATTGGCATACCTTTACATCCAATCTGTATAATAAATGAATCTATTTGGATGCTGTTGGCACTTCAGAAAAATGAGCAATTTGAACTTGAGAACTGGACAAACAAAATTGCCATTATAATAGTTATAATCTCTTATTATTTATTTTCCAGATTTTGTTATTTCTTAAAATATAGATGAAACATGAGAGACTCAGTTTAATGAAGCATACATTAATAAATATTGTTTTTTTTACCTTTGTAAACAGAACACCTCTCTAAACTGAACAAAATATTTATTCCAGAATACACAGGTTTTATTGTAAACAGAATACCTCTCTAAACTGAACAAAATATTTATTCCAGAATACACAGGTTTTATTGTAGACATGAAGCTTTTGAGAAACATTACTCAACAAGAAAATAAATCTTTTTTCTTACATGTCTAACTAAAGTTTTTAATTTGACTGATGATTAAAAATTGTTGGTAAAGAAGGAGTTTATTGCTGAACACATGAAGATTTTTGGGTTTTTGTTTTGTGACATCACTTTTTTGGGAAAATTCATGCACTAGGAACAATTCTCAAACTTGCCTCACCTAATAGTTTTTCCCAGAAAATTTAACGTCTTAAAAGCAAGAAGATATGAAGTGCAGGGTGTCATCAAAGGGCATAATCTACTTAGTCCAAACAAAAATACATGTCTGTTTAAGGTTTCAAAAACTACTCTAATTTATCAGCCAAAACATGCCTTCCCCAGTTATTTATTTATTCCCTTTGGAAAACAAGCCCCAATAACCTTCATATATAAATGATAAAATGGTTTTAAAAATAAAATGATTTCGACTACCCACCTACTGGGGTACCCTATTTCTGTTTACAAAGTAACCCTATGTAAATGACATACATTTTTTTGGCAGAACTGCACTTTTTCTTTTTCTGTCTTTTAATAACTACACAATAAAATGCAAATTGACATCAATTTTAAGATATTATCAACAGATATATCATGTTTTGGAGGGATATTTGCGAAAAATAAAAGTCAAGGGACAAAAAGTTTCCCAAGCCGAAGGCGAGTGTTTTGTGATATCACTAGTTTGGGAAAAACCAAGCATTAGAAACAATTCTCAAACATGATTTTCCCAGAAAATCTGCAGTCACAAAGCAAAAAGACCAGATAGTGCAATAGCAACACCAGACTGGAGTCATTATCAGGACTAATCCATTGGTAATGTATGTATGCTTTTAAAAGGTGTTATCACATATGGCATCAAACTAATGTATAAAAATAGACTGGTTCCTCTGCTATGGGAAAAACACAAAAAGAACCAGTTTTAAGATGGCTGATAACAAAAGCCTGTCCTGATATTGGTCATATGGAGCAACAAAGGACAGGTGACCAGTCTAAGACTAATTAATGATTTAGCAGGAATCCAGAACTTGGATAAAACACTTGCGAGACTCTGATAAAAAATATTGCACAATTTGGTCACTGAAACAGTGTGACTAATTGTTTGACAGCCTTTGCGATATCAAACGCCCCCTGCATCACTTGTTGAGTTCGGTAGGGCAGTTCTGATTCACAGTCTGGCGATTCATGGCACTCCTGTTGTAATCTTCCAGCACTGGTCACTAATAAATGTAATGCACACTTTACACTTTCTGATTTAGGTTTCTGTAAAATAGAAATTAACACAATACATTTTATGTAGTAAGTGTGAACACAGTATTATGATGGACACACTTATGAAATAGACACAGGAAAGTTTTCCCTGTTTTATCTCAAAAGTGTAAATGATAGAGAAAATTCATTGACTACATGTATAGCATCTGATTAATTACAGCATATATCGACTTTAAATAGTTTATTTTTTAAGTTTGATGGTCAGGCTTGTGAAAGGAAAATATGTCCACAAATGATATTGTTGTTTTCAGACCAAGCTGACATTCAATTCTGGAGTAAGCTTTTAACTAACAGCAGTAATACCCATCTCCTTGTTGCTCAAATGCAAACTGTTTACACTATTTTTTTTTCTCTTTTGATGCAAAATTTTCATTGAATCATAAAAGTCTCCTTTTATTAACTATTTGGTGATGAAATATAGGTTGTCTATAATGTGTATATTTTAGACTTTAATGAATTAATCTTTGTATTAACAGCAAATTATTTAGTCAAGGATTTTATTACCATAAACTAGTTAAAACACTTACAAAATAAATATTAAGATATAATTCTAAAGTTTGGTTGCACCTGCAGAAAATTGATAAAATTGATAACATACGCAAACTATAATGGAAATGTGGTATATAAAACTTGTAAATTTAACACGACTAATCAGTTACATGAATAAACTTGTACATGAAGGTTTTTATAATAATATTGTCTTAGCATGTTATCTTCTATGTAATCAACATTGACTTAAAAACTTATTCTTGTCAATATTTTGTTACATTTTTGCCCTACATGCTGTTGATACTATATATTTTTGACACTTGCACAATACCTTGTTTCCTTTCGCTATTAATATTTTTACACTAAATCTAGTCAGATGTGTTTTCATTGAAGAGAACCAGGTCTGTGTTTGGATTATTAACTCCCGATCAGAAGCAGCTACCAGTATTACTTTTTCAAAGTTTGTAAAACTTGTTGTCACTTGTTTTATTTGTAATTGTCTCATACTATGTATCGACTTCAAAAGTTAAATCTTATGTAGTAGGTATTTCAAATTTGCTTTTATGTCATTTTGTCACACCACTGTCCGAGGCTAGGGATTGATTGATTGATTGTTGTTTAACGTCCAGTGGCAAATATTTCATGCATATTCAGAACGAAAACAAGTTAAACAATAAATCAATATGTAGACTGTGAGCAAGGGACCGGTAAGGGAGGGACATTTAGACTACCACTGGAAAAACTGCGGGTTGGATAGGGGCGGAAACATGCATATTCAAGACAAGAGCAATTAATGATGAGTGATAATGAATGAGCCCTGCACTTAAACTAGATACTAAAACAAAACAAGGACCACTCACAGATGTAACAAATCCTTGTGAATGAGCTACTTGGTTAGGTAACACACCTGTAATATAAAAGAATTGTTATCATACTTCAGTTCTTACTGACAAGGAACAAGTGTAAAAAATGATGAAAATGATGTAAAACCATAGAATATTCTTTTTTGTTGTCATGGTAACACTGTGTGAATTCAATAGTTTTAGAGCTTTGTCTCTTCAACAAATTTTAAAAAATGATAAAAAGTCCTTCCTTGTTAATAGACATATTTTTTTAAATAATGGACTCTGATATATTCAGTTAAAACATGTTTAATTGGTCTTATAAATGACAAGACATGTGTTTGTTTTCATATTTTCAATGAATGTTGAAAACTGAGGTGGTTTAAAATAACATTTTGTGTAAATTTAGATTAGAGTACAAATCACACATACTTAACTGACCCAGCACAATAGGTGTGCCGGGCATTGCCTGGGTGGGCATAATAGGTTTGCCTGCCACCAGGGCAGTTGCCTGGGCCTGTTGTGTGGCTGTAGTCTGAACCTTGTTTGTGGCACCTTTGGTGGTTGAGTTCTGTGTGGCGGTATTGTTCTGTATAGTTGTGGTGGCAAATATATTTCCTTGCTGTAATACATGGAACGATTCAAATCATTATTATCTCAGATTAAGAGTAAACAAAAGAAAACTAAAGAGCCAGACAAAAGGGAAAGTTGACAGACACAGCAATCTCGAGAACACGAACAAGACGGAACATGACATATAAATACATAAAAAATTAACAACAAACATACAACTATGAACAATGCGGACCCCACCATAAATCCAGGGGTTAATAAATTCAGAATGAAAGTTTTGCTGCAATTAATTTATCATCAGTAACTGACAATAGTTTCAGTCAAAATATTCAATATGTTTGTTATTCTGTTTCATCCTACAATTACCTCAAACATTGAATTAATTAAGTTTTGAATATCAAATGTGATAATATGGTCTTCTAATACCACTGTAAAGCAAATGATGAGGAACCAACAAGTTTTTGAGCCAGTCATGAGTCACAGTAAGCTTTTTTGTTATTTAAGGAAAGTTTCCTGGTTGTAACATTTCACTTTTATGCAGATTGATAGATTAATTGAATGTTGCTTAACTTCCAGTGACAATTAATTAAGGCATATTCAGGATGAGAGCATTTTCATGAATGATGATGAATGACTTCTGTTTTGTTCTAGAGCTGGATTTTTAACATGCTAGCTAATGAAGTAACAGTCTGAAGGAAAACATGCCACTTAAATCAGACACATTATTCTGAGTCTGTGTTGACCAGCTTTTGCTCTTTTTCTAAATGCTGCATGCTTAGCAGAGAAGCAGGACATACCAATTTTAATGTGTTTGGTCTGTCCTAGCCAGGTATCAAACCTGTATCCTTCCGCACTCAAGGCGGGCATGCTAATCATTACAAGGCAGTCAATTTTATGCAGAAAATGTTGTTCTGCTGATGTTTACAAACTTAAAACTCCCTGCAGAACAGACCAGGAATGCTTACCAGTCTCACAATTCTACCCGTCTCTTAAGCTCATATAAACAAGACATACTGTGAGCAAAACTCACAAAAGATATCCCGCTCTCCAATGGATTATCTGCCATCAGACAGGGTGATTCCTACATATAACTTTTTTGCAGGGCATAAATTTATGGTAATTTCTGCCAACAATGTCTAATAATCCCCTTTTTCAAACACATCTGAAACATTCCTTCAGGAAATCTTTGTAAAAAACTTGTATGAAATACTAATACATTATTATTAGTCTTCTTTATATGAACGATAATATGGTCAAGTGATGAGTAAAAATGACCAACAATAATCGGTCTAATGCTGGATTGCAATGTAATGTCAACCATGTCATCTTCCTGAAGATGTTCAACAAAGAACAATGGAATCAACTATCATTTTTTTCCTCAACAAAAGAACTCTCAAGCCAGTAAAATCAAACCGAAAAACATATAAACCATGATATAAAATAATTGGTTTGGTGATATCAGACCTAGACTGTTTACACATACTAATGTGTCTGTCCCAAGCCAGGAACCTGTAGTCAAGTGGTTGTCGTTGTTTAATTGGTCATTTATTGTTATTTGTTTAGCATTTCTGCAATAAATTAGGTTGATTGTCATGTTTTATGTATAGTTTCACATTTTGTATTTCTGGGCCTTTTGGTAAAAGTTTTACAGCTTCCGTTATGGTAAGGATTCTGGTTTATTGTTGAAGGCCGTAATGGGACCTGTAGAATTTTAAATTCTACTGTCATTTGGTGGGTGGCTGTCTCATGGAGAATCATGCCACATCTCCAATTTTTATATTATACACCGACTGACAGACCTTAAATTTGCCTACAGGTGTTAGTGAGGTTGGGCTGAAAGACATTTTACCATTTATACCTCCGACTGAATTAGACAGACAGACCTTAAATTTACCTCAGCTGGTGTGGTCGACTGGGAGATATCAGACCTAAACTGTTTATAATCCTGACTGACAGATGTTAAATTTACCTGAGTTGGTGTATATGTAGCTGGATTAGGGGATCAGACCTAGACTGTTTATTCCCCAACTGAAGGACCTTAAATCTACCTGAGCTGGTATGATTGTACTGTGTGACATCAGACCTGGACTGTTTATACCCCCAACTGACAGACCTTAAATTTACCTGAGTTGGTGTTGTTGGGCTGGGTGACATCAGACCTGGACTGTTTATACCCCCGACTGACGGAGGCCTTCCCTGCATTGCCATAGCCATACTCATACTCAGCTGTTGTTGCTGTGTCAAATTCATGTTCTGTAAGGCATTTGCCTGCATTGCAGCTGCAAGAAAATTTGTAATTCATCAAACAATATGCTCTGTATGAAACGTTTTTATGCTATAACAGCAACAACAAAATTTGTAAACCTGTAAAAATTTCTGAATGTATGTAGCAGTCTCCCATTCTTCTACTTTTATGCAAACAAAAAATTTTTAAATAAGATATGAATAAAAAACCATCTCCATTTACTGACCTTGCATTGCATTTTGTAACATGATTTGTTGTTGCTGGTAAGGGAACTGTGAGATGTACGGTGGACTGTGTAGCTGGGGAATCACCTGCACCTGTGGGATACCAGTCCGGATACCAGCTGCTGCCTGGGTCAACTGGTTCCCTGTCTGAATCAAGTTGGGAGTAGCACAGCTGGTTGCCTGCATCTGTCCTTGTTGAATTTGTTGTACATTTTGAATTTGTTGTTGCTGTTGTTGTTGAGGTTGTTGAATTGTTTGTTGTTGTTGTTGTACAGCCTGTGTCTGTTGTGGATGTTGTTGTTGCTGAGCATTTTGTTGTGTAGCCTGCTGAACTTGCGCTTGTTGAACCTGAAATAGAAACTGCTGTGAATGTGTAACAGAATCAGTAAAATACTACAGGGACGTCCTTTAATAGTATTGAGGCAGGAAAGTACTAGAGGGATGACTTACTCTCATGGTACTGAGGCAGGAAAAAACTAAAAGGATGTACTTTATTGTTCACAAATGGTACTGAGGCAGAAAAATACTACAGGAAGATAATCTCACTTCACTGAGCCAGAAAAACTCTCACAGTACAAAGGTAGAAGTAAGGTGCTTTGCAAGTGCAGCATGATAGGACAGCAGCATGTTGACATGTGAACAAATGAACATTTGGGTAAGTGTGGAAACAGTATTTTGCTGGACATAGTAAAGTGCTGGAAAGAGAAATATGTCATTTATTTACATTAAGTCCTAGTTGTCCCATTATCTACACTTAAAATCTCAAATATCTTGGATTAACATTTAAAAAAAAAATCAATAATATATACTTTCAGAACAAAATTGTGTTCATTCAATAAAATTTATTTTAGGCTAAAAAGGGCACTTCCCACACCTTAACCTTTGCCCTTGAAATTTCCAAAATTTATTCAAATTGTAATATATTTTGCGAATTTGGAGCCAATATCACAATTATTGAACTTATAAAACTCAAAACTGAAGTACAAAAAATGTGACTGTTTTCTGGATTTTGAAAATGTTAAAATGAAATCATATCAATTTACTGACCTACCTACCATTTATTAAAATGGAAGTGTATCTTTTGCCCTGATGACAGTCAATCAGCATCCCCAAATACAAATCAAAGAAAAGTAACTCCATCTTATTTCTTGCTGATTTGAAACCCAATCAACATGTCAAACAATGAGACATAGGCTTTATGTATGACAGCTTTTCAAGTAGTGATCAGTTTCCAAAAGTAAATAAAATGAAGAAATTGAAAAGCAGCATATTAGATAATAGTAGGACAGAGAAAAAATTTAGTAATGAGTGAGGACATTTGTTGTTTGCTCTTTATATTCCCAGTGTGGTTAAGAATGAAGGAGACAGGTTAACATGGGTGGTAGATAATATATCCTTACATAAAACAATACATTAAAGTGTTCTAAATATCTCTAAATATGGCATGAAAAAGTTAACCTTCCAATATACCAGTTGTAAGCTTTGGTTGATAGCTGTTGACTGGTTTAGGAGGAGTATCAGAAAACATTACAGAAATCTTAACCCAATTTTCAGTATATTTCAGGTCAAAATTGTAGTACATGTATAAATTAACAGCATTGGATTTTTGGACAAACAAGCAATATGTGAGCTACTGCTCACTGACTGTACCACAGCCTTACCGAGGGAAGTGTAAAAAACTATTTGTTTCGAATAAAGATTCAAAAATAGTGCAGACTTGTAAAAGATCAGAATTAAGTTAGCATGGTATGAAGTAATAAATGAAGTAATACACCAAATACTAAGTGGCTGTTATATGTAGATGCTGAGCAAATAAAAAAAACAATATTTGTTTAGGAGAGACTGGATGGATTGACAGACAGAGGTTAAACAGTATACCCCCTGCAGAGCGGGGATATAATATTTCAACATCTATTGATACAGAATTTGTGAATGCAAGATGGCAGATAGTTATCTCTATATGTTACAATAGCAGGCCAACACAATAAAAGCAGGCGACACAACAGAAAATGATGGCAAAAATTTCAAATTACCTAAGTACAAGGAAATTTAACCCTACTTAGGAGTTAATGAGCATAAATAAACTGAATCTCAACAGAAGCGTTTATCTAACAACAGAAGATTTATTATAATTCTTACATCTACATGTAAGTGCTGCTTTTGTCTGAAAATGGAATCTTTAATATTTGCCAGAGGTAATTAAATTAAGCCTTAAACATCATGAACATCTACATGATCTAAAGATTTTCAGTTGATTTAATCTCTCAAATTAAGGTCATTTACATGTTAAAGATGGAAACATTGGTACCTGTTGTTGGAGTGTGGCTTGTTGTTGTTGTGGTGTTGGTTGTTGGACAGTCTGTGCCTGGGCTGGTTGTGGCTGTGCCTGTGTTGTCTGTTGTGTAGTTGGTGGGGTTGGTTGTGGCTGTGATACCACTGCCGGTTGTGGTGGCTGCTGGTTAGTTGGTGTTGGTTGTGCCTGGGTTTGTGCAGGCTGGCCTTGCTGCTCTGTCATTTTGTTAACTACAAAATTATAACCAAAAAATTATATTAAAGAAAAATTAGGATGAAGTTTGTGTCCTCATAGAAAAATACCATGTATCTATTAGGGGTGTAACGATATACCGGTATATCGATATATTGCAATATTTTTTATCAAATCTGGTACACTTGTACAAAATCTTGCGTATTGATATTTTCTGGTATGATAAATATTTGGACAGTTTAACATCTAGACAGTTGAAATTAGCTGTTGTTGACATAAAGAAGTAAAATATATGACCAAATAACATATTTTTATACATAAAGATTTCTGCCTCATAGCACAATATTTTAGGAATTACCATACAAAACAATTTAAAAGTAAAAGAATGAAAGGCAAGAAATGAGAAGTGGGTACGTATTGATAGGTATCATGATACAGTGGTATTGCATCGCTATATCATGATGTGATTTTTCATTTAAGATATTCATCCCTTGTCTCTATCAAGAAAAGTTAACTCACATTAGTCATGTTCATATAGATTGTCTGATTACACAAAGAACACTACAGCACGACAGTAGCAGTCTAACATGGGAAATGAGAACACATGAACATTTGGGTAAATGTTGAGTCTATAACTGTAAGGGCTCATTAATACTTGGTCAGGTGACAACTTGCGACTATCGCGCGACTACCATACGATGTGGTGCAATTTTCGGTGAGGTTATAAGTATAAACAAACCACATTAAGAATAAACATTCAGTAATTTTCGCAAGATGTGTCTTACAACAATCGCTTTTGATGTATAAATGAGCCGTAACAAATAATGTGCTGGACACTGTAAATTAACTAATCGATTGTCGTGTTTTATGTATAATTTCACATTTTGTATTTCGGGGCCTTTTACAGCTTCCGTTATGGTATGGACTC
>JARWCS010172977.1:0-14215 GCA_034783895.1 Geukensia demissa | reverse complement strand
AACCGTTTACCAACGATGATTCTCCTCAATACTTTAAAACATCAAAAAGAAGAAACTCAGTACATCTTTAAACATGTTTATTTTTATTAATCTTCCAAGTTCTGTAAAAATTGTCATTTATGTTTATATCAGGCATTTCCTTGGTTATTTGTTGTTGGCTTTTCCTTCTGCCATTTCTGTCGCAGTCATATTTTAGATATCCTTGATAACAGCCTCTATTCTGTTCTGTCTCATTTACGTGGAAGACTGTTTTTCTGCATCTGGATAAAACATACATTTGTGGTTGAAAATGAAATATTTCACCTTAAAACTGAACAATTGTAATAATAATAATACAGTAAATATATATAATATTCAAAAATATTACACTATGACACTAAAAATTACGCTACTGAATTATCCCTACCTTCGGATTTTCGCAATTATTTTGATTTCACGGTATTAACTTGAGATAACTCTACAAAAAATCTGCAGGGGATCATGAAAAATCGCACAAATGTTTACTGTTTACATATGATAACGATTCAATACACATGCATGGAAAAACGAAAATATAAATAAATAAAACTTATGCTTTATTAAACCGTTTCACGGGAAACACCGCATTTTTAAAAATTATTGAAGTGTGTAAAATGTTTAATTTTATTGATGAATCAAGAGGTCCACAAATAGTGGACACCCTTTTCAAAATTCTGGATCCGTTTCTGAGTGCAGCGTGTTAATTACGATGTATAAACAATTGTTACGTAAATAATGATCCAAGGAACCTCACTAAAGTATTTTACAGTGATTCTCGTTCTAAAACTAGAACTTTAAGCTGTAGAATAGTATCTTAAAATATTCAAATTATATAATGTATAGTTACTTACTTGATTCTTCATCGGAATGGATTCTTTTTCTTTGAACACTGACAATGGCGCCTGTTTTTAAACGATGTGCTAAACGTGTATGAAAATCGCAGGAAGTATCCCGTTACAAGTAGCATTTGTTGAATAATCTAGATAAGGATAGGTGATCCGCATGTGGTCACATAACTGGTTCTTTTTGTATACGACTATAATTTAAGTGAGATTATAAGTAACAAAAATAAGATTAACACTTGCATGCATCCCAGCGCATTTGTTAAAAATGCATTTGATTTACATGGCATAATTACAAAAGTATCTAACATATTTATTTTTAATCATAAAAAATATTTGAATAAATAAATAAATACATAAACAACAACTACAACAAATTAGTATATTTAAATATATTTGAAAAAAACTTGAACAAATCGTATCATCATTATAAAACAACGTAATGCCAACGTTGAACCAAACATATGTAAATATAGATTGGAATTCAGTCAAATTCCAATTAACGTTGGTCCGCCGGATAAAAAACCAACCATCGAAATATCTACTATGAATCAACGTTGGCCCAACCAACGACCCCAACCGTTTACAAACGTTGAACCAACGTTGGGCGAACGTCGTAAAATCGACCACGACCATCTACCAACCGTGCTAACTGCACGCCAACGTTGGCGCAACGTAAGCTTGCTAACTGGGTATGGCCCTCTATCAATAGCGCATCTCCTTTATCTATAGACATATATATGGTATACAAATTATCAAGTTCTTACTTATTATTTCCGTTATCAAAGGCTAAATTTTGCTTCCTACCCATTCCTCCCATTTTCCAGTGACAGTCAAAAGCCGTTGCCCTGTTTTGTCCCACACCACCCCACTCTCGATAATTTTGAAAATTCTTGAAATTGATCTCGTCCTGAAAATGCATGAAATATTTGCCACATGGCGTTAAGCATCCAACAATCAATCAATTGCAACCTATTTATTAAATTAGGGGAAAATCCCCATTTGGACACCTTAAATTGTAAAAAGTGGGCCTCTCGTTTATAGTTAACCATTTTGAACAACACCTAATACAATTCTATTATAATAAATACTATCATCTAGTTATTGTTACATATTCAAAGCAAAAATTTACAAAACGTTACTCTTAAGAAACCTCTCACATTGATGACATGTGAGCCTCTGGATGGAATACAAAAATGTTCCATGCGCCACCATATGTGGGACTCATATACCACATAGGTTGTTTCTAATTTTCTTAGACGCTGCAGATATCACTGATGTAAAAAATGATAGCAAAATGTTAAAAATTTTCCTTTTGTGTTCCTCAATTTCGCCTCTTGTTGGAATAAAAACTATTGTATCCTGTAACACATGTGGGCCTCTTGTAAATCAAGAACTTACCACCTTTCTATGACCATTTGGTTTTCCAGTATTACATATTATGTTGCACATTAAATATTCAAGAAACTTTTTCATGGTGCCTACATGGCAGACACTTGCACCAAAGACGGTAAAACTCCTCTTGTTGGAATAAAAACTATTGTATCCTGTAACACTTGTGAGCCTCTTTTTAAACAAGAACTTACGTAGGACCATTTGGTTTTCCGGTATTACATATTACGTTGCACATTAAACATTCAAGAAACTTATTCATGGTGCCTACATGGCAAACACCTGCACCAAAGAAGTTAAAACTAATACCAACTTTTTAAGTCTTATTTTTGTATTAAAACGGTAGACATAATACAAAGATACCAAAAGGGGCAGATTAAACACCAACTGTTTTATTCTTTAAGCTTACCAAATTTTTAAACTATAGGCTAAGAATGCTGAGCCTGTATCGCTCACATTTGGGCCAATCGGAAACATACATTAAATGGACACTGATTGTGGTTTAACCTTATAAAGGTTAGATATGTTTCCGGTCAAATATTATTTCATTTGGACGAGAGGTTTTAGGGAATTTTTTTTTGTATCAGCCAATCAGAAACAAGAATGATTAGTGGCGACCGGGAATTTTGCCTGAGAGAGATGAAGTAGGAAACTTAATATAGAAACTTGCTAAGAAGCTTCATGTCAAATGTTTTTTTTTTATTTGGCCTGGGGGTTCTTAGGAGAAAATATATTTATGTATCAGTCCTATCAGAATCAAGGAACATTTGTGACTGCCATATTTATCTATCCGTGAGGGCGAAATGAGGAAAAATTACAAAAGTCCTGCATGCATAAATACACCGTTTCAAATAATTTTTAAATCACCTTATCATAAACAAGAATTGCCCGTGACAGCCATGTTTGTAGTTGGATCAGGAAGAAACGATGAAACTTTGTAAAGGACTTTCACTCTAATTTTGTAAAAATAAACACGTTTACTAGTATCAATAACTAATTAAAATAAAAACTATTTTTATTTATTTTCTTCCTGCATCTGATTGGTCACAGAAACGGAACATATATAAGGAAATTTTTAATGGAATGAAATGAAGAATGGTCGGAAATGGCCCACTTCGAAACAGTTTTATTTTTGCATTCTTTCAGAGAGTTCAAGGAAACAACCTCCAAGTATTTTCATAATCAACACCATTGGCACCAGGAAGGAACGATGTACCCCCTGCACATTATTTTGATTAGTATTGTGTGTGTTGCTGTAATCGAAGGTATTTTAAATTTTAAGTTTCTAGAAATTGTGTATTGAATTAAATGGAACCTTTTAAATCAGAAGAAATAAAGAGTTTATGCCACTCCAAATTAATTAATAATTCTTCTGATTCGCTCGCTTCTAAAAAATGGGTTCAAAATTTCAACAACAAAAAAAATTTACTCGCTCCATTTTTATCTCACTTTTTAGAAATTTTCACCGCGATTCTCGTTCCTGAAAAAAATACAAAAATGAAGGCAAAAAATTAAACTGCTGTTTTAGCATCGATGTTTGAGGTTGCACTCCAATAAGAATTAAAACAAAGAAATTTCGAACCAATTATATCACGAAGAACTTGTAAGAAAAAATTGGATTGGCCTTAATATCAATTTTCTGCTTGGATTTAAGCCCTTTTGGAAGGGTGTGGTACGCATGGTGATATTTTTTAAAGACTTGTAACGCCATAGATCTCAATGTAAGAAAAAAACTACAAAAGCATTGTTTCTTTAGAAACCGGTTGTCATGTCAACATCTGACAATTTTTAACCTTTATGAAATGTATAATTTTATGCTAAAAGTAACAAGATTTCGTTACATAATGTGTCTATTCAAAATAAAAAAAATCTCAACAAATTTTAAAAACTTTTAAAATTGATCACTTTTTAATTGAATCAATTTCCTTGAGTTTATATTCCCGCCCTAAAGGTTCAAAAGGCTCAAAATATTGGCCTTTTAGAGCATTTTCAGATGGCAATATTTCCTTACGACCAGACAAGGTTTATAAAAAATATTGTTGCTATACAAATATATAAAAATAGGAGATCCATGAGACAGCCATCCACCAAATGACATTCGAATATAAAGTGAACAAAATAACAATAAAAGATTAATTAAACAAAGACAACTACTGGACTGATTTGGGACAGGCACATAAGTATGTGACCGGCCGGTTAAAACGGTTGGTGATTGCTCAACCCTTCCCCTAACCAGGGACAGTGGTATAACAAAACAGCAATATAACACACTGGTTGAAACATATTCATCACTTGAGATTGATACTGAAAGCCAACAGCAAATACAATTAAAACTAATACGTGCTACAACAAAAATATCGTACTCGAAAGAGTACTCGCACTTGCTGTTTGCTAGTTAAACCCCCACCAAAACAACCGATCAGGAAACCAAGTTTTCTTTTACTGAACGGTATCAATATAAACACTCCAATTGGATTTAGTGTTTAAATATCATTAGAGGTCAAAGAAAACATGGGTGTTCATGCTTAAACAAGATTTATCTAAAATATTGTACAAATATATGAAAAAATCATTGGGAACTATATCTATTTTATTCATATCAATGGTTATAAAATACCCCACCTTCTAGTTCTCGAGATTTGAAATATTGCATTTAAGGCCTTGTTGTTTCAAGTCAACGAGTATTTTTTTTTAAGTCAATGGGCATTCATTAAGATAAAATTGACATATGTGCCATACTTAGATACTAAACTTTAAAGTTTTTATAATGACCTTGAGACCCAATCTTGATTCAACGTTCAACGTGGAAATTTTGGGAATTTAAAGCTGCTATCAAGCAGAAATAGCAAGTGCTTATTCGATGTCGATGCATTTTATTGTTGTATCTTGTAAATATCGGCCAAAATTTAAAGAAACATTGTTTTCTTCTCCAAGTAAAAAATTCAGACTGTGGCTAAAAGATTATAACTTGCCTTTTAAATTTATATTTTGTTTCCTATATTCGATACTTGTAAAGTGTATTTATGCTAATTTAATAAATAAATTAGTTTGTCATGTCGGGTTTAAAAGAAGATCTCTGTATTCTTCAGTCCGTACGTTTGCGCCGCCAACAGTGGTGAGAGCAGTTGCCAATGCTACGATAGTTTTGCTGTGTCGGAACAATCAAGGAAATGAAAAAGTTCAATGGCTCCACAAAAACAAAGATGATCCTGGAACTACATTTACCACATTGACGGACGGTTGGAGTGTCAACCCTTATTTACCATTTCATGATAGGCTTCAACTTTTGGGTGAAGAAGGGAGTGAAAAATATGATTTACAAATATCAAATGTTACCTTTAGTGACGCCGGCTTGTACAGCTGTACTGTTGAAACTGCAGACGAAACATTGTATTATTCTAGTGTTCTAAGGATTGGAGGTACGTATTTAAATGGCCTGATCGGAACTGCGAGCTTTTAAGTTTATTTGGTCTTCTTTTAAACTTGGCCTTTAGAAACCGAATGGAACATGAAAGAGATGATAATTTTAGAATTCAAAAATTAAGACACAAACAGCGAAATAAATGTTGTGATTTATGTTCCATTCTTTTTTTTTCTTCGAAAATAATGGTTTACATTTCATCAGTTGTATTTAATATATATTTTACAGCACCGTTCCATGGAGTTAACTGCGTCATATGCTAGCTTCTTTTCTTTAATTATAAGATGCGTATTCCATAGTAAGCATATTGTCTCCTCAATGCTTCTGTAAAAAATGTTAATTCCTGGCTTGTACTGATACTCGGATATAGACACGGAAATATCAGTCTCATTGTGCTTTATACCTAACTAATGTTATCTAATGTTAATTTCCAGTACAAGCTTCTATTGGTGCCCCTTCACCAGACTCTTTTATTTCTCAAGTGGCTTCCGAATATTTTCAATTCATAGCTTTGATTATGTACACATGTAGGTTTACGTCTAATCTATCAAGTATTTCTCTAGCTTATTTTCAAAAGAGCATTTGTTATTCCAGTGTTTTAGTATTCTGACATTCTCTTTCATTTCTCAAGTGGCTTCCGAATATTTTCAATTTATAGCTTGGATTGTGTACACATGTAGTTTTACGTCTAATCTATCAAGTATTTCTCTAGCTTATTTTTAAAAGAGCATTTGTTATTCCAGTGTTTTAGTATTCTGACAAGAGTTTTTTCTGATTGTTGTATTGAGACGTTAGTGAATAACTTGATGCTGTTGCCTCTAGTACTGTGTCTTTTTTTTCTAAAATGTGATGCTAGTTTCAGGATAGAACTGGTCTCTAGGTGATATTTTTTAAGCATGAATTTGTAAGCCCCTATAATGTCCAAAGGTCAGTGTTGGAAATGCGTAGTCAATAGAGACAAATTTGACACAAACTTAATGATAAAACGAAAACAAAAAGAACAAAGGCTTGGAATCCACGAACTCTTTTACAAACACGATTTAGCTCAAGTAAGCATCACCTTTCCTGCGCGCAACAAACGTCGTGAAATCCTATTATTCTAATTCGGGTTAACTTCAATCCGAGAAGGGTCAAGCTATTGTTGAATTACCGGTAACAGGTCCATAACTAGTTGAGAAACACTGATACCAGATGGATTAATCAATTCATGATTACGAAAATATAATTTAGGAGGGACGACCAAGCTTAACCTTGATTTGATGTATCCTTTGCTGTAGTAATTTATGCGACAACTACCGAATCAACTGCGAAACATAAACCCCGTAGACAGGGGAACCAGGGATATTGCCACATACATATGGCAAGTTTACAATAGGATAGTTGTAGTCATAACGATTGTCGAAAATCTTAGAAACAGTATTTCCCTCTTGCTCAATTTCGAGTAAAAAATATAGGTATGAATCAGATTTTGTTGAGTATGTGGTCTTCTTAATTTCTAGTTCGCTGTGATATATTTGTTCAAAATGCTCACTGGACGTATGATTATTCAATGACAAAACATTATCGATATAGCGAATAGTAAAATTAAACGATCTGGTCAACTTCTTTTTGTTATTTCGCAAGAGTCGCTAAATGAATTCTGCTTTATACTAGTACAAAAAGAAGTCGGCTAGTAGGGGCGCACAATTTGTGCCCATTTGAATGCCAACGGTCTGTTGAAAAACTCGCCAACCAAATTCTACAAAAATGTTGTCAATCAGAAAATCCAGCATTTTGAGAACACCGGCTTTACTATATTTATTAGAACAAGCAGTGTGTTTTCTCACAAAGTAAGACATATTTTTACATAAAACCATATGTGTATATCTTGGATTTCCATTTTGTTTAACACACACTGAAGTATCAATTTCCTAAGAGAGTCTTTAAGTTGTGAATGTGGAATCGTGGTATAAAGGTTTGAAAAGTCAAACGTTTAAATACTCGTACAGATCTTTAAAGAATCGGATTGATGTATTGAAGCAGATCTTTCGAATTATTTTCACCAATTTTAAAAAGATTAGGTCGATGGTCGCGTTTAATTTATAGTTTATCATTTTGTTTTTCCGGGCCTCTTACAGCTTCAGTTATGGCATGGACTCTCGTTCATTGTTGAAAGCCGTGATGTGACCTGTAGATGTTTAAATTCTACTGTCATTTGGTGGCTGGCTGTCTTATGGAAAATACTGCCAAATCTTTATTCTATATTTTTTTGGTTGCACCATTTTCAACCATTGTAATCAAACTTTTTTGGCGCTACGTTTTCTAATATGATCTGAGATAAATGTTTGCTATTAAATCTATAATCGACCATCTTGGTAGCCACATCCTTTAACACTATGTCACATACTACCATGTCAGGGCATTGTTTTGCAAATGTTGTTTCTCCCCGTTTTAGATATAATTGATCCTTCTAAGTTTAACAATAGATTTGATTGACATGTTTTAGTCATTGACCCTCCTTCTATGCGTAGTCTCTAGGACATTCTGAAGTCCTATCTGTACATCGGATTGTTATATTGTTCAGCCAGATATTATCTATTGCTTCTTGGTTTTTTCACAATGGCCATGTAATTTTGTATAAACATGCTTTCTGTTACATGTTGTCATTACCTACAAAAAGAGGATAAAAAACTATCTTCAAATTTTATGAAACTTTGAAATAAAAAACATTCAACTTGCAATAATAGTTGAAAAGTTCCAAGACTCCCAATGGCTGGGCAAAAAACCTTTCCTTTAATCGTCTACAAGCACCTGTTTACTTCCGTTCTTACTTCCCGCGGTTTTCACTTCAAGAATGCGGCATCGCTTTTTTCCATTAAAATATCTAAATTTCGCATGATATGGGGTAATTAATTTTGTTCAAAAATAGGTTTTTAATAGATTATTATTATTATTTTACATCTCCTCTTGTATCTGAGTTGATACAAGTCTTAACATTTATGTGTCCAGATAAATACTGTATCTTTCCTTGAATAAACATGTACTTTTCACTTTCTCAAAACTTATCATGTTCTTGCAAAGAATAAAATCTACTAATTTGTCTATCAAAAGTATCATGATTAGATATGCTTCGAGGCGGATTCAAACTTTTGGAAAAGGGGGCCCACTTTTTTGGACTTCTTGATTCATCAATTTTCTCGATCTCTATGTAGATAAAGGTCAAAATTTACCCCATACTTTTCTTTGTTTTATCATTTTTGCGTTTCAAAGAGGGGGCCCGTCACTAAGACCCCCTTGGATCCGCCCCTGAGTGCTGCATATATTGTTCTTTATATCGTAATACTCCCCTTTTTACTTACAATATAGACAGATATGAGGACGATGAAGATGTATCAGCTGTGATATCAGTTATTTTTGGTACCATTTCAAAATTGGATACAAGTAAAACATCAGGTATCGTATATAATTATGTCAATAACAGGACAGATGTTCTGTACACAGAAGCCTCAAACTATTTATGGTTTATTCTGCTTTTTGCATCAGGAAAAAAACAGCCTAAAAAAGGGGACAACCCGATAGAAGATCAGAAAACAAAATAAAGACGACCAAAACAAAAAGAAAGCTAACTGCTTAATAGCAAGTTGAAAAACAAACGTTTATAAGTGATAGTTGTTCGTTTAGCAGTAAAGGCTGGCACAATTGTATGTGTATAAAAAAACAAAGATATTATAACAAACGATCATTCAATGACCATGTATTGCAAAAAATATCTGTATTTTATCATTTTAATTGGAGATACATGATAAAAAAAGTTTTGAGGCTAGATTTAAACAGAATTTCTCAGAAAATTTATAATATCACTTTTATTTGCAGGGAGTATGGGAATCAATGATATTCTATCCCCCTCGTTAGCAGGAGGAGTAGCATTTATTGTAGCAATAACAGTTTCAATTACTGTGTGTTATAAAAGAAAGCGCCTGAAAAAAGCGAAACATTCTGCTATAACCGATGAAGAAAATTGTCCCATAAATACATTAGTTCAGGGAGAGCCCTTGTATGACACTGTTGACGACTCACCAAAGAATGAAACAAGGCAAAACAATTCGTCAATCGTTTGCGCCTTAAACATTAAGTCGTCGGTATTGCCAATGGGCTCCAGAGTAGAAACTAGTCCTCACAAGATGCAGACATTCAATGCTGGTAATACGATTCCTAATAACCAGTCAGTGCAACATGGTGTGTTAGAAAATGCTGGAACCAGTCTGTACAGTTCGCTTACGGACAACAAGGAAATTTCTACTCACATTTAACAGGAACTGGCCGAAGGAACGAACCAAAAAAGCATGGACATCATACATCACATTTACGATGAATGTGGCAAAAACAACGATTTTTATCAACAACTTCAAAAAGACAGAAGACTTAATGACCATGTTTATGATTGAATTTCAGTATTCAGAGGAAGAATGCACGTTAATGTATAACAATATTTTATGTTTCAATAAATTTTATTCCACTGCAAAAATTGCGATTGTATTATGGTATGGTGCTGTCATGGTCATCGACAATGTTGTCGTCTGTTGTTAGGTTTGTTTCCACGCCACAACTTTTGTTCTTGTTGACCGATTCTTTTTAATTTTTAGAGCATTTATTTACTAGATGAAAGTTGTATTAATTTTGGATAATCCATCTTCACCCATTTTTTATCAAGAACTAAGGGGTTTTTCTGTCAGATTGTAATGGTTTTTTTCTTGTATTCGACATCATGAAGATATTGTAAAAAGTTATAAGCATCATGACCCATCCCTTGCCTTTTTTGTATACATGTACGGGGTTCAAGAAATAGCAACACTCTAAGTTCGGAAAATTTTTTATTTCTCATTTTTTATTTTGATGTTTTTTAAATGTTTCCTTATTAAAATGCAACAAAAGTAACTTAATTATTATTTTGCGGCTTTTAGCGATTTTTATATAAAATGGTTAAATAATAAAAAAGGCAATTAAGCAGGAGAAATTTTTTTCGTTCTATTTTGATGGTTTTTTCCATTTTAATCGTCTCAATGAGGGCTTTCTGTAACGGATTCTACCCAGTTCTAACAGTTTTTTTAGATAAAAGTGGCGTTCTATGAAACCACAAATGCGTTTATTTTTTTGCCAAAAAAAAAAAATTCAGAAGATGCAACAGTGATCTCAATTTTAATGTTGGATTAAAATTTATTTAGAAGTTTGTGAAGTAACAGCGATGGGAACTAACCATCGGCTTTGTCTATCGAGTAACACAACGGATGTTAGTAGTGGTTTTGGAGTTGCTTTTCCTTCCGGAGCACCAGAACTCACTATCTTTCTATAGGTTCGTGTTACTCAGCTTTAATGTAGTTTTCAGTGGTTTATTTTGTGTACTATGTTTGCCTTTTGTTTCATTTTGTTGGCCACTGTCTTGTTTTTTCTGATTTAACTAATTCTGTCTGCCCTTTTTGTGTTTGACATAATAATATGACTGGATCAGTAATTATTTTGACCCTTTTCCCACCAAGCTGGAGTAAATTTTTGTTTTATTAATTTAATGAATAATTTTCATGAAAACTGCCAAAATTAGATGAAAAAAAATACATGATACAACAAAAGTATCTGCCTCGGAAGAGTACTTGCAGTTGCTGTCTGCTAGTTAAAAAACTCAAAAGCAACCGATCAGGACTCCAAGTTTTCCTTTACTGCGGTGTCAATATAAACACATCCATTTGAAAAAAACTTAATTTTGGAGATGTTGCATGACTTTACAAACTTCACCATACAAACCATGTTGACTTTACATGGACTCGCGTAACAAATTAAGAGGATGTTAAAAGAAGCTTTTCTAAAATATGTAAGCAAACAATTACGATTGCGTAAATGATAAAATTTTTATCGGGACGATTAACTTGATGTTGCTAGAAAGGATTGTTTGTCCAGGCGAACGTTTCACATTAAGTCGTAAGACTTACGTTAGCTCATACGTCCTGTACTACGTATGTAAGTCAAATCAACTCGTAACACTTACGACTTTCTTTGAAACGTCGCCAGAAGCGTAATATATACAAAAAGGATAAAATAAGTGGTAAAAATGCCGCATCAATCGTGCCACCAATCAACCGATACACAGAGAACACGTACAGTTGCATATAAAGCAACAAGCATCATTAACAATAACATGAACAAATTGACTGGATAGCATAAATTGTATTGTTGTGTGAGGTTAGACTAGTTTTCCATGGATCCAAACATTTCCTCAATATTCTAAATCAAATTTCACGTAAAATTTTCAAAAGAATAGTATCATTTGTTTTAATTTGAAAAAAATAAATATATGGAGTAATTAAATGCCAAGGACATCGTGACTTGAATACGTTATCAGTGTAATGACCAAATACCTTGATATTTATAAACGAAACAATTAAAAAAGATTTAATATTTACTTTATCAGTTTAAACATGTAAAATCCTTTAACAATTTCCGGCCATATCCCCAGAGAAACAAGGCAATTTCAATGCTTAATAAAAAATTCTATCTCAATAATAATTATTTTACTCTATGTTTTCTTTCGTTTTAAAACAATCAAAATAAATAAAAAAAGATTGTTTTGGTTGAAAGCTTTCGTGATTCTCTCTAATCATCATTTTACAAAACTATAAATTACACCGCAAATATAGAGACTGTAAAGTAAATAGAAATCAATTTAGTCCCATCAGTTAATTGTGGGAGGCTTGATTAATCTGATCATTTGAAATTACTGAAATAAAAATAACGCCATTAAAACACTTACCTATATTCCATAAAATGACGATGGCGAAAAGATGTCTATTTTATCCTCTGATTTTTACTGCTGTCTTTCTGTCTGGACATGGTAAGACATTTTACTTTTACGACACTATTTAAGCACTAAGATGTCAAATTTGCGACATCAACATAAGTCACATTCTTTTTTCAAAAAATTCGATACTGTCTTACACATCCTCCAGGGGGAGTCAAAAGTCAGATCCACTTATGTACGGGTATGTGTTGGCAAGTGCCCCCTTTTTCCAAAAGTCTGCCGTCTTAATTAGCTTGCAAATACCGTTTTGCCAAAAGTTTCAGGTGGTTGACCGAGAAATCTGATATTTTGAGCCGTTGATAATTGCCAGTGGAGATGTTAAACCTTCAAATTTCAATCTTGTCGAGAAACTGTAAGGCTGAACCATTGGGACTAGAAAAAGAATTATCAACGGTTTACAACATGTACAATGTAACATTTTTGATGCTTTAAATTATAAATTATTGTAATATATTGTTTTCATAAATGGAATGATTCCGTGAAATCGAATTCAGTAAGCCTTTCGCCGTCAAAGTCAAGTGAAAGGATAAGCATTACCTTCCGCGCACGAGACACCTTTCGTGGAATCCTTTAACTCCAATCCGGTTTAACGTCAATCTAATTACCGGTAATAGGTCCACAACTAGTTGAAAGACACGGATACCGAAGCTTAATGATTAACCAATTTATGATGGCGATACAAAAAGGAGTAACGATTTCAGCTTTGGATTGGACCAATCCTTATTTAAAGTAATTCTCGCGAAAACAGTAATTCTCTCTTGAGAATAAGGTACCTTGTAAACTGGTTATAACAACCATCTTGGTTCGACAATGGGTCTAATGGATACAACTGTCGTTTAATCCAACCAAAGGCCATTCCACCGAGGTTGACCACAACTGCCTCAGCAGTATTAGATGAAAGACTAGAAAGACTACCACGTTTTTTCCATTTTAGTAACATATGGCGGCCATAATGGATGACCAATGAAATTCTGAAAGGGGACCTCCAAAAAGATCATTCTAGCACAGTTCAGTACAAAATAGTTATTGATTTCAGATAAAAGATTCAAAAGTGTTTTGTTGAACGAAAAGTGATGGCAATGGGTCAAATGACTCTCAAGTTCAGACGACCTAAAACGTCGCGAAAAATATTCACTCTCCGTTTAAGTATTTTTCACATGATAAAATCTTTTGTTTTTCTAATTTATTTAGTATATACAATAAGGCAATCTTAAATTTCGGTAGGACATGTTTGTACTTAATTTAAAATATTTACATTTTTTTTCAGTGATACTCTTTATCGATCCGTTATCCGCAGATCAAACTGAAATGCTTCAGCCAAGTGAAATACTTCAGTTAAATTTACAGACAATACCCAAACGCAAATAAAAAATACCGAAGAACCTAGAGATGTTATTTCAAGAGTAAGTCGTAAAGACGGAATTGAAACCAAAAGCGAAACTTTATTTGAATCACAGTTAATAGTTAAAAAGGAAACAACGACGTTGGAAATGTCTACGGGAAAGGGATTAATGGAAAAACAAAATTTTGTTAGCGTGGATTCGTGGGATTACGAGTTTAACAAAGGACCTAATTCACACGGAGGTAATGCCTCTTTCACAAACTGCTCAAAGGAGGAAGATCAAATAAGTGTTCCGTTCGTCCTCAAAAATCTATGTAAGGACTGGGCATGCTCTGAACTTACGTGCTATTGCGATGTAAATTGTTTATTTCTTC
>JARWCS010172867.1:0-14216 GCA_034783895.1 Geukensia demissa | reverse complement strand
TTCTGAAATTGATGCACATACATGAAATATACACTTATTTTTAGTGAAAAATATTTTTTTTAAAATATAAAATGAAGAACTGTGTTCCTGTTTTGAAGGTCTGAATAAACTAAAGATATTTGCTTTGTACAGAACTCAAAAAAATGATTCGGATGTCTAACACAACATGTTATGGTATTCAGAATTCAGTCGTTCTGTAACACTTGTGTAAGAATAGAATTACTCTCTGAAAATTTTATATGCCCATGGCAATTTCATATCAAATATTCCAAAACTGACGAATGGTACATGTATTGGTGACATGACATAATTATTCATTCAATTGTAAATGTTGAGTTGATTTCATATTGTTGTAATAATTTTTGACGTTTTTATGCTTTTTTATATGTGTACTTTATATCATTTTGTAAGTGCGTTGTATCATTACCGTCTGACTGAGAGCATTAATTTGCTGTGTAGGAAGTTAATAACTTTCACCACCTTCCCCCCCACCCCGAGTTGTAACATTTTGTGCATTGTTCTAACACCTTTCTTAGAATCCCTGTTTACTGTTATTAGGTGTTCTAAATTCTCTGTAAAAAGGACTAGGTCCAAAAAGCCTGAATTTTATTAACTTTGATGTTTTGATTAGATAATACAAACTACATTTAATATTTTGAATACCAAAATGCATTCTTAGAACACATATCTTAAAAATATAAAGACATGAGTATTTGGAATTTTTTTTTTCATAAATCACAAAATTCCAAAAAAAAATATGCACTATTAAGACAATTTTGGTTCAGGATACAGTGAATGCAAGTGAATATTTTGTGTATTTTAACATTGTTAAAAAAATCAATAAAATTGAAGCACTCTATTATTTTAACCAAAAAATGTCATTAAAGCCTAAAAGTTTGCCTAGGTTAAAGCAATAATTGAAAAACCACATTGAGAGCGACCAGTAAATAGTCTAATAAGCCACAAAATTCTATTTTCTGAAAGAGAAATGCTTTTTCTCCAATTTTAGACATACAGAGACGTGGAAAAAATATTTGGTCACAGTTGATTTTCACTAAATATTTCATATAAAAACCATATATTAAAAAAAAAAATAATTGTGAAGTCATTTTTTGTCCTATTTCAATAAAATTTTCACCATTAAACACAGAAATTGATACAATTTCAGAGTATATTTTGACATAATTTTCTAATTTGCTAAATGAAGAAAGCAATAATTTAAACAGAAAGTTTATTTTCGTTGTCATAATTTTCTAAATACACAAGTAAACTTGTAAAATCAATGTTCACTCTTTGTTTAAATCATCATTTCTTTGAAACAACAAATCAGGAAATAAAATGTAAATAAACAATAAAACTATAACATATTCTGATTTTAATGGTATAGAATTTATTAAAATTAGACAAAGATTCACTTCAAAATTATTTTTGGAAAAATTGTGGTGTTATATGAAATATATAGCGAAAAATGACAGTGACCAAATACTTTTGCACATCTCTGTATAAAGAGGTGTGGTACGGGGGGGTCCCGCGCATGGACATACGAGAAATAAAATGTTATTTTACGAGGAACGATAAATTAGAATATGGCTTGCATGTTGCATTTTGATCAAGACACGCGAAACACGACATATAACAACCCTCTGACACGACATCACTTGAAATAAAAATCGGTAAAAGCGTTGCACGAAAATAACCCTGTACAACCCTCTATAAACACTTGAAATTTGCTCAAAATTTTGGGTCAATAAGGGTCCTTATCATACATTTTGTACATTGTCCTTCATAGATCAAGAAAACGAAGTGCAAGTACTGCAAAAAAATATCAGAAGTTTTTGTAATTTTTTTGTATAGGACCAAAATATCTTGCTTATATCAGAATTGTAAGAGATTGTGTCTTGGCTAGCTGTTATCATGTTCACCTGTTTATTAAGATAAAATTTTATCTGAAATGGTTCAATATCTTATTCTAAAGCCATTAATAGTTGATTATACACTGTATTTAAGTTTTTGAAACTGAAAGTTGATGAGTTACCTCCCCTCTTAATTACTTCTGTGGTTAAGGTTTTACAATAAATGGATTGGTGGACATTTTTTGGTTGTATTTATTTAAGATTAATTTAACCTCCCTCATATGTCTTTATTATATAAGCAAAATTTGTCTATTTCCTAAGAACAATGTATCTTAATCTGTTTTTGAAATTTCAAAATAATTTTCTATTCTGCTATTTTAAGTAAATTTCTATTTTTGTATTATAAAGTGTAAACTTTGATCCTTATCATATCTTCTCTTTTAAATATGTGTCAATTGCAATAAGTGTATTCCCATTTATAATTTTTAATTGACCTAGGTTTTAATAATACTGCCCTTCAAACTTGTCACATGTAGTATATTCAGTGCTTCAGGACTTTTTAGGAGATTAAAAAGACATTTCAGTGCAAAATGTGTGGATATTTTACATGTACGTGTATTAGCAACAGATTTTAAGAAATTTTAATTGAATTTTGTGAACATTTTTAGGAAATTTTTCAATAAAATATCCATTTGTACCCTTTGTGAGTAGATTTTCCCAAATCTAAATGTGTTCATGTACTTGAATAGGAAACTAAAAAAAACAATGAATAAGGATAGGTTCTTCAGATATAGATTGGACTTGGATGAGGATTTATAAATTAACTTGGTGTGGCCTTGAAAATATTATTTATTAATTTTTATCAATAATTTTACCAACAAAGCATTTCATAGCCAGAATATGAACTTTTTATTTTTTGACAAAAAAGTGGCATTAGAAGAAGGCTTTTTGGTTTTATATAAAAATATTTCATTTTTTTTGGAAATGGGCTGGGATGGAGAGGAGTGTTGTCATTTAGTTTAGCATTGTAGCAGTTATGGATCTACAGAGACATGCTCAAAGTATTTAGCCACTGTTTTTCTTCACTATATATTTCATAAAAAACCACTTAAAAAAATTATTGCAAAGTCATTTGTTGTCAGATTTCAATAAAATTTTCACATTAACACAGAAAATGATACTGTTTCATTGTATATTTTGAGATAATTTTCTGATTTTCACATGAAAAGAAGCAATATTTTAAACAGAAAGTTTATTTTTTGGTGTCACAATTCCCTATATTTGTAAGTAAGTTTGGGACATCAAATTTTGACTCTCTGTTGAAATCATGCAGCAACAAATCACAAAATAAAATGTATATAAACTAAAATATTATGAAAGATATTTTAGTTTTAATGTTATAAAATTAATTAAAAATGGACATGGAATGATTTCACAATAAATTTTTGGAAAAATTGTTCTTTACATGAAATATATACTGTAAATTCAGAAATTGTAATGAAGTTTTTATTATTGTGAAAATTGCAAAAGTGTTCCAATCACAATAATTAAAACTCACATTTCTGATTTTGTCAGTAGTATTTCACAATTTCTCGAATAATTCAGCACCCTCTATCGACTACATCATTATTAGAGAGATCATGGTGAGCATGATGTAACAACTGGATTATTCGGGTTAATTTCATAACAGATTTTAAGAAGTCACAATAATAAAACTGGCGTTATTGCCTTAAATTAAATAATCGCAATAATGAATGTATGCAATAAATTCCTAATTTGCAGTAGTGAAAAATGACAGTGACCTAATCCTTTTTGCAGGTCTCTGTATCTTGTACTCTGTCACATTCCAATGATACAACATGATCATGTTATTGTGTCAGATAGACAGATCACCTATAAATATTTTTATCCGGTTTTTTTTATTGTCCATGTATGAAACCCAATCTGATTTGTTACGATCGACAGTTATTAACTGAACTACTAATAAACTGACGACTACTTATGTCAATAAAAACAGAGATAGTACGAGGCTCTCACCTGAACTATTGTGCTATAATAACGACAGTTTTTCTTAACACCTTATGCTACCTGTATGAATTTTTCTTATATGGTTATTAAGAATACTTCGTATGGTTTACCGTTATTGACTTTAATAGTTTCTCAACACTGGAACTTTTAAATTTTGTTTGAATTTGGAAAAAATTGTGAAAGATTGATATTGGAAAAATTTATTTGTGAATGTAAATATGAATGAAATTTACGTTGGATTTTTTTTTTTGAGTGATTGAAATTGGATTTCTTGAACTGTAAGAAATGTGACAGTGAAATTTTGTGTGCACTGAAAAGTTTAAAAGTGACAATACATGTTTTGTTTTAATTGAAAGAAAATTTTTGTGGGTTTTTTAAATCCAGTTGAGTCACTGTAGAAGGCAACACCACAAAGGAATATTTTTGACAATAGGATTAAAAATTGAAATATGGATTCATAATTCAAATTTTGTTGGAATTTTATTTTTTGGAGTTAAAATTACGTTTTTTCAGGTGAGTTTTTATATATTATTTTTTCCCTCCCTCATTAAGAGTCTATGCTTGCATGATAGTACTTAATTTAAGACCGAGTTTGTAGACCATGAAATCATTTTCATAGTTAACGTTTGAATTGCATGTTAATTGTTGATTTGGCTGATTTTTTCATGAATTCAATTTTGTTGAAATTAGTCTTAAGTGAAAGGGGTAATTTGGGTTAATGTGCAGTCCCTTTTAGAGTGGCCAAGATATTTTGTTCAGAAAGCTTGTTTAATGTAAATTTTCTCACTTAAAATGGATAATTAATATATTCCATTTCTGTATAGCTAGTGTAGTTATGAATGAGAGAGGTACAATCGTAATAATGGTATGACATGTTGTTTTGACTGGATATGAGCGTGTATTTTTTTTTAATTCCACATCGAGCAAAGCAGTGAAAAAGGAAGAAGGGTTGGGGCTTGCCAAATGGCAAAATTATCAAGGTTAAAGAAATGAATTTATTTTATTTAAATTTTAAATGTAGAAAAGCACCTCCTAAACTGAAGTCAAGGTAGGGGTGCACAGGCCGCCTTAAAATTAAAAAAAGAGGTACCAGTATCATCTGTCATGTCTATGTTGGGTACGTCTTTATAGAAAAAGGAAATGTGGTATGATCCTCTATGTAACAACCATTGTATGAATTACAAACAACTACAGGATACTTTAAGGTAGTAGATCTAGGTTAAGGGAGATAACTCTTGAAATCAGGAGTATGTTTTTTGATATTCTGTTACATGAAGAGCTTTTTAAGCATTCAACAGAAACAGATCAAAATTAATCTGTGTTATTAAGATGCTTTCATTGAGTTTATAAAAATGGTTAACACAAACGTACTTAAGATTTATAAGAGTTATGTCCCTTAACATGAGTCTACCTCCTTAAATAGTTGTCCCTTTAGCCGGAATTGGCCTCCTATTTTGATTTGTTAAGATTTGAGTGCTTCTTTTACTATGGTGTGATCTCCTTTGTTTTGGTTCTAGACGTTACTGATGAAAGGTTACTCTTTGAATTGTACATACAACATATTAAAATTCACCATATATATTCAATATTGGTTTTTCCTCTATTATCAAACGGACTATAGCATGTATAGATTGAATTTAAATATGTTAAATTTAAATATGTTTGCATCTGTAGATAACAGAGGAAGGAGATTGGTTTTTGACATTTTAAAGTCTATCACACAAAAAGTTTAATTTTAAAAAACAAGAAAAATGTTAAATACTTGTAATATTTGTGTCCACGTCTTCCAGATCTATTGATTTTGATGTGTCCGTGGCAATGCTCGTAATTGCCATTTCACTGCTGCTTCTAACTTCACCTAAAAAGTAGTTGTTAATCATTTGTTGACTACTTTGATAATACACAATGAAAATCGATAATCCTTAACTTTAAATTAAAATTTGAATTATGATATTTATAATTCCTTTTAGACATTTTATAAAAAATATATTAATTTACTCAGTAAGAATACATTTATACCAAGTACTGTATTTTTATGTTGGACGAGGATTACTTAACTAAAATATTAATGCAGCAGCAACATACTTAAATCCTGTCTAAAACATCCTATGCTGTCTACAACTGTGCAACAAATGCTGCCTTTGACAATATACAAGTTTTCCAATGATGAATGAATTAAGATATGCTATTTGGGCATTCGTAGAAGTAACCTAGACATAGGAAAATCGAGATCCACAAATTGTTAAATGAAGTTATCCTATCCAAACAAACCGAAATAGACAGACAAATCCAGTGATAGTACATATTTTATGTGCAATACAAAGAATAAAGACATCTCCGTTTTCCAGGAGTTTTAAGAATTTAAAAGGAATTCGAAAATACCAAAGGGGGTGGACAGAAATCGTCAAGTCGGAAGACAGACAAAACCATGGACAAAATGAAACGAAAGACAAACATAGAACACACAACACTACACTGATAACTAAAGCTGGAATAACACAAACCCTACAAATACCAGGGTGAGTTCAGGTGCTCCGGAAGGGTAAGCAACTCCTGCTCCACTAGAGGCACCCGTCATTCCTGGACATTTCTGTAAAATAATATGTGGTAACATGATGCCAGACAAGTATGACATCTGGGCTATTGAAAAACCTTCTAGGACCTCTGGTCCACGAGAAGAGGCATCGGCTGAGTGTGTTCAAATACAAGTTCAAGAATATTAAATAAATAGGGTCAATTTTGATATGCTTTATGCGCATTTCAAGGAACAAACTCTCATCAGTAGCAATATAATTACAAAAATAAAACAATAACAAATTCTTAATAACCTTTCACTTTATGCATCAAACATAATTTAATCGTTTGCATGGTTTTATTTTTATTATATAACGTTTATTTCTGTTCAAAAATATTACATAATAGAAGGCTAGAAAAAAACTGTAATGTAAAATTTAAAAATAATGTTGCAATGCTTTATACAGTGGTGGATCTCCTGTTTTGTAGAGGAATTCGCGGATTCCAAACTTTTTTCTTTTTGTTTAGTTTCATCTTACAGTTTGTTTTAAATTTGCCTTGTCTCTTTGGACTATGCACATTTGATCTATCACATGGGTCTTCTACATTGCACTCTCAACAGTAGCATTAGAACCGAAACATAGGAAGTTTAAGATCCAAACATAGCAAAAGAAGTACTCAAATCCAAAAAAATCGAAATGGAAAGCCAAACCCGACCGCAGGAAAACTAATAATTAGTGTAATCATGCCACATCTCCTATTTTTATATTTTCGAAGCATTTCCGTATTTTCAGTGCTTTAAAATTTAAGAATATGCAGCAAATTTCTGTGAAATATTGATTGATAAATTTCGGACAAGCCTGCCAACTAGACTGGTGAATGCCCTCGGGGACATGATCCACCGGCAGAGGTATCAACCCAGTGTTTTCAAAATGCAAAATAACCAATGTTGAATAAATATGGAAAATTTTGTTAATGCTATATGTAAATTTCAAGGAGTAACGTCTCATCAGTAACAATAAAACTGAAGTCAAAGATCCAAACATAGCAAAAGAAGTACTCACATGCAAATAAAATCAAAATGGGAAGCCAAATCCGGTGGCAAGGACAACTTCTATGAGCGATACTTTTCGAAGCCTTTGCGTATTTTCAATTCTTTGCAATTTTAGCAAATGTAACAAATTTCTGTAAAATATTGTTTAATAAATTTAATGTCAGACAAGTCTGACAACTGGGCAGGTGAACACCTCGGGGAAATGATCCACCAGAAGAGTATCGACCCAGTAGTTCAAAATACAAAATTAGCCATGTTGAATAAATATAGAAAATTTTTGGTATTCTATTTGTACATTTCAAGGAGTAAGCTCTGATCAGTAGCATTAGAACTCAACAGAGGAAGTCAAAGATTCACATTTAGCAAAATAAGTACTCAAATCCAAACAAATCTGATGGAAAGCCAAATCCGACAGCAGGGACAACTACTAAGTGCGATACTTTACGAAGGCTTTCTATTTTCAGTGCTTTATATTGTTAGCAAATGCAACTCATTTCTGTAAAACATTGGTTGATAAATTTCTTGTCAGACAAGTCTGACAACTTGGCTGGCGAACACCCTCATAGTTATCGACCCAGCAGTTTCCAAATACAAAATTACCGGCAGAAACAACTACTATGTGCAATACTTTTCGAAGCTTCCGTATTTGAAGTGCTTTATATTTTATAACATAATTGGTTAATGTTTTAAGTAATTTATTGTTAAATAGATATAAATAAATAGGGCTAGTAAATTTGTTTATTTTCCAATATTGATTAAATATTAAAAAATTTACAAGACAACAAATTATTGGAGCTCATTAAGATTTGGTTCTTTAGGCTAAGCAATTTTAAAGGAAGTATGCCATCAGTAATAAGAATTTCCCAGCGTGGCCATGTATCAAATCAAAACCCGACCCCCAAAGATGCATCGTGTACGTTTTAGTTTAGTAGGCACATTGGTTTTTGAAGAAGCCAGTGAGAAATAAATATGTCTGTAGTTGCCATTGATTATGTCCATCGCTAAAAAATGTTTCCTGCAAAGTTTCTATTTATTTTGATCATTAGTTAAAAAGAACTATTTTATATAGATTAATCAAAAACAAGAATTTCACATGGTGGCCTTATTTAAAAAAAAATACCAAAGACAGCCAGATATTGGTATATTTTCAGTTTCTGTTCATATGGCTTCGTTCATAGAGGGCAGCTGAGTTTTGAAAACTGGCCAATCAGAAAGCAGAATTTCTAAATGGTCGGATTGCAACAAATAAAAATGTATTGAAAAAGACTACCATGAAATGCTTCCTATAAATTATCAGTTTATTTGGCCAAGTGGTTTCAAAGAAGATGAATTTTTAAATGCTTCCTGTAGATTTGTGATGTGGTTTGCTTGGGAGTTAAGAGTAAAGTATTCTGCAGCGGCCAATAGAACAAGAAATAACTATGTCAGCCATACAAGCTGACGTATTGTGAAATTGTAAGGAAATTTAACAGATGCATATCCAAAAGTTTAGTTTCCTTTAGTCCGGTTTTTTAGAGGAGAAGATATTTAAAGATTTGGTATATCAGATACATGAACGATCGGTAGCATCTCTGTTAGTTAACTGACCAAGACAAATATATGCAAACTTTATAGAAGCTATTTCGTATATGATTCAAGTCAAGTTTTAATTCTTTTGACCAGCAGTTTCAGGAGATAATGTTACACCGTAACATTTTCGGACGAACAGTGAGATGCTAGAAGATCTCTAGCCTAGTGAAATATGACGGGTGTCTTCCCAGTGGTTTTAAAAAGTTTAGCAATTAAGTAAAATTGCTTTCCCCTTACTTGTGTCCATGTAAATTTCACGAAAATGCGTCTACCATATTAAAATGTTAATATTATAGTTCTAAACAATTTTCCTAGATACAAATAACTGAATCACTAAATGATATCTCTATGTGCATTTTTCCTACCTTGATGAGAGCATCTGTAGATAATATGTAGATATGGATTAGCATAACGACAAACTTTACCATCCAGAAAGTCGGGGGATACCAGTAGAACACAGGCCTGTCTGTTGTTACACATTTTTCTGACAACATCAGATGAGTTTACTGATGAACAGTATCCTGTATTCCCACGGGTTGGACAGATGAAATTATTACGCCTTCCATAAAATACGCCTTCTATTTTGATTAAATTGGTATTACAGCTTATTGTTACATAACTGTTCGAGCACAAAATCCTGTCTCTAAGAACTGAAAAGAAAAGAAGTTGAAATAAGTGATGTTTAATATAAAGGGTAAGTGTGGTTTCATTGTAAATAACACAATGACCCGAAAAACTTATTATATAAAAATTTAAAGACTGATATAGAAACATTTATGTCTTTTTAGTAATATACCACGCTGGTCATAGTCCTCTCCTAAAACCACCTTTATTCACACCATTAACATTCTTGAAAACATTGTGAATATCAGAACTTAGACTGAAAACAGAAATAAAAACGTCCAAAAACACTTACAGGTTGATGAAACGCTCCATAAAACTAATATCGCAAAAGTTCCACAAACAACCAATGACATCTTAATGCGACCTAATTTATTAATTAGTTCCTTGCGGAAGAAAATCATGTTATAATTGATTGTTATATATTATATATAGTACAAGCTAACTCTTAAAAATACTCTGCTCGAATGAATCAAACGAAGTTAATACAAACAAATGACGTTAAGTTATAACGGGGAGTTTATGCACAAAAGAAACCGTAGATGTAATATGATTGTGTAACAAAACATAGATCCAAAAATTTCAAAATTTAAACATCTACAGGTAAGCTAAAAATCCAGATCGACAATGTAACACAGGTGTAATAGTTTCCAAAAGTGAATTGTGATAACATCAACACGATATACACAAAAAAGTCACAAAAACAAAGCAAACTACGAGTAAAGACTATTTTGGTGGGATTTAGAAAATGGAGTGACCTCAGGTTAATGAAGTAAGGCCAGGTTAAGACAAGAGTTCCTGTCTCTGTCTAATAATAAATCAAAGAGCAAATGTGCCCCTAGGGAAGCGGTCCGTCGTACATCCAATCAGTAAGCAATTAACCACTGGTTTAATGGTGGTGACGTCACAGACTGAGCCTTTATTACAAAATACAATGTCCCAAATATGGCGTGTGCATTGTGAATTCCACTTTTTATTTTAGTGTTCATTATTCTTACTCAATGTGTCAACTGAAATAATTGGAAAAGTGAAATTATCACCATTGTCATATTTTAACGAGATCGACGAAACTTGTAATATAATCAGTCATTTCCTTTTTCAATTTTTAGCTCCGTAACCTCGGATATTGCCCGATAACGACAATATTACTTTTGAGCTATAAATATCCCGACATTATCCTATACTGTATGTAACATAAGGCAAATATTTAGTCTACCACTGTGATCCATGTTTATGAAACTAGACACTTGTTTCCGGGACTATGAATAAATAACGTATAACACGTTTTTATATAAAATTTGTAAATATCGCTTCTTCTATCAAGCATTTTTAAAGTGTTTGCAAAAGCTTAATGATCGTATACATTTCTGTGCTGATTACAAGACTTATCTTTGGTATGACCATCAGTCTTTATCGAGTAGTCTTTCGATTTGTTATCTGAAGACCTGCGTTGGATCGAAAAAGAACTTAAAAAACCATGGACGAATTACATTAAGCCCAGATTTTGGCCTCAAACTTTGCCAAAAGTGTTCCTTGGAATATAATTGATGAAATAAAAAAAACATGGAATATTATGGTCTCATGGCCAAAACTTGTAATACTTTCTCATTTTCCTCAATTTAGTTAAAAATACGCCATTTGGAGAATTTTTTGTACAGATAGGTATAGAACATATTCGCGTTCAGTCAAAATATTTCTATATCTATTAGATAATGTATACATACTGCAAAAAGGTGTTCTTTGGATTTGAGTGCTTCTTTTGCTATTTTGGATCTTTTACTTCCCATGTTTCGGTTCTAATGCTACTGATGAGAGGTTACTCATTGAAATGTACCTATAGCATTCCTAAATTTTCCATTTTTATTCAACATTGGTAATTTTGTATTTTTTTAACTAATTATTAAGGAAAATGAAAAAATAGTGCAAATTTGATGGCAGCACCGCAAAAAACACTTTAATAATAAAATTAATGCTGCATTTTTAAATCCAATGTTTATTTTTTTTATTTTTTCATTACTTAAGCACCGATATGCTATATATAGTCTGAATCAAAATGTGGCCAAAAGTGGTAGCTTATCTGAAACTTGCTAAAATGCACAATATGGTCAATTTCAGTACGGAATTTTAACAAATCATAAAGTTGAATAGGATTAATAGTATTTGATTATAATCAAGTTTACATTTTCAGGGTGTCAGTTGTGGTATTATAATTTTGATTTGGGGACCAAATTCAAGCCTTTACGTACCTCGTCTTTATATTTCAAATATTGTTGGTATTTAGTAAAGTTTCTATCAACATTAGATGTATAAAATTAAACTCGATATCCGACTGTTGTTCAGCTTCCCACGCAGTAAATTACGTCGAGAAATGTGTTTCGTGGTGTAACAGGCGTTTATTTGATGTCCATATGTTGCAAACTTTACTTTTTGTTTTTTACTTAATAGGAAATTGGACAAATTTTATTCTTTCGTTGTATAAGCTTAATATCTCGCTTCAACTAAAATATAATATAATTGGCCTTTAGTACAAAAACTGTTATTTATGGTTAAAAAGGTTGTTGTTTAAATGATTTCTTTTGTAAAATTGTAATCCAGTTTGGTATCAATACTGTGAAATTAAGAAACAAATTCAGTTTCATAATGAATAACATGGAGCTAAATGATAAAGGTACATTCTGCAAAATTGTATATTTGTATTATTTGTACTTCACTTAATGATATGTGTTGTTCAGGAAGAAAACTTTATTTGATGGCCAAATGACATCCAAGACATGATTTGGTTATAACTAGTCACATATCTAATATCATTATTAGATATAATATACAAAAATAAATGACATTAGTACTTATCAAATACAGCGTGCATACATAAGCTTGTAAAATCCATATTCCAAATGGACACACATTGATGGTATGGCAGGTTTATTTCGGGGCCTTTTACAGCTTCCGTTCTGGTATGGACTCTGGTTCATTGCTGTAGAAGTTTAAATTCTGTTGTCAGTTTGTGAGTGATTGTCTCATGGACAATCATGCCACGTCTCCTATTTTTATATTTAAAACAGGAAAATATGAACAAATTTAAATCACAGAAATACATACAGTTGATCAATAACAGTACTAAACAGTTTAAAAATTATGGCTGGTACATGCATATAATGCTAACAATTATGATTTACTAGATTTCATACAATCAACTGTGATTATCCATAAAAGTCAATCAATTAATAAATCGTTTTAATAAACCTAGTATATTACTTATGAAGATGAAATTTCCGGGAGATGTAAATTGAACACCATCATGTTTAAGAAAGGTTTGGGTTGACAAAGTTTTGAAGTCCAACATTCCTGAAAATGAATGAAGCTATCGAATTTTTATTCTGCATCTTCACTCGTATATAGATATACATTTATTTGAGGGATCCTTTGCAGAATTTGTGACCAAATAATATGGTTCTTCTTAATAGTATACAAGTAAAATATATTGAATGAATATTGGGAATTTGTATATGTTATATGTACATTTCAAGGAGTAAATTCTCATCATTAGCATTGGAACCAAAATATAGAAAGTCAGAGATTCAAACATTGGAAAATAAATATTCATATACAAGCAAATCTAAAAAGGAAACCACATCCGACGGTAGGAACAACTACCAAGTTCAATACATTTCGAAGTCTGTCTTAACTAAACAAATACAACTAATTTCTGTGAAAAATTGTTCGATAAATTTCATGTCACACAAGTCTGACAACTGGTCTGGAAAATATCAGTAGAAGGATCGACCCAGTGGTCTGAAAATACAAGTTTTACTAATTTATTGACACAAATGATGACTTATTTCTATTCGAATCCTGTCTTATCACCAAATGCAGACGTCTTTGCGGTTTAAACCAGTATTTACCAATCAGCACGAATTCCAACAAACTTGGGATAGGCACATGATAGATTTTCCTTTTTTCTTCATTATAGACGAACCAACCACACGTATCTTAATATCGTAATACCTACAATTCTTGTAACAATAGTAAAAAGGTAGTGTCATATCAGATTACTTTTTACAAACCATTATTGACCAATACAGTGCTTAGTTTACATGGTTTATGAAACATTGCCTAAGTATGTCACCATTGTCCTAATTTTGATGCACTGTGAGATACACAAAAGCTAGACTTTCAGTGCGTTATATAACCCTGATTTGCCAAATACAACCATTCAACGACCTTAATGCACGATAAAATTCTCCGAAAATACGGCACACGACAAACTTGTAGCACAACCTATTTTAAAGGAATGTAAACTGAATCTCCATTAACAGTTTTCAATACTGCAGCAACTTTATACCGAGTTAAAGGTTTGCCATCCAAGTAAGAGAATAAAGGCCCAGGTACCGGCAATGTAGACTGTAAGCAATGATCAAGTACTGTAGATGTGAAAATGTTTGAGTGTGGGCTATTGCTGCATATTTCAAAATTTAACTTTCAGCGGGCATCGATATATACACATTTACATATGGGTAAAAAGAAATGTTTGTATAAAAAAAATCTTTACTTGAGCCAAAAATGAAATTTCACCCACA
>JARWCS010172756.1:0-14216 GCA_034783895.1 Geukensia demissa | reverse complement strand
TACATCAGTTATTGATAAAGCACGTTTTAAAGTTTGGGTAATTGTTCCTGCACGGTTCATTAGGAGTAAACATTTAGGAATGGTTGCCCTTAACCCCCTCCTCCATATCAACATGTTGCAAGTGGAACTGCAGAGATGATTAAAACAATGGAAAAATAAAAAAAGAATAAACAATCCTTAATCAATTAAATTTATTTTAATGAAACAAAACCGTGAAACTATGGTTTCTTTCAATCCAATGGTTAAAATTGCAGAAAAAAGCTGTTTGTCTTTTCAATTATACAGTAACCTGATCTAGTATGTGACAGCCAAAAAAGGCAGTCTTATTCAAAAGTAAAAAATACCTGAAAATAGCAACTGTAGATCTAACCATATATCCCAAGTAAAATACCATTAGTCCAGCCAGGATATAGGGCTGGGTAAGACTTCTTTATGTGAGATGTAGAGGAGATGACTGGAAACTGCTGTAATTAAAAGAAGTTACCTTTGGATATGTTGCTTATCATTCTGTTTTAAAGGTCCTTAATTTCAACATCAATCCATATGGGTTTGTGGTGACTGTAGTATGACTCCAATACTCCATACATCAGGTTTGAAGCAGATATATTTGTGTAAATCAAGTCAATTGTAGTACCATTGTTTGTTGTCTGTTCCTGAATCAATTGGTTCAGTTGATGTGATTGCATATAGGCAGTCAGTTCCTGATATTTTGTGTTATCTGTGTTAAAGTCTCCCATTACAACTGTGTTCTGAGCCAAAAAGTCTGTTTCTATAAATGTTAATAAATCATGGATGTGTGTCCAGGTTTCATGTGGTCTACAGTATGCACAAAGTATGTTCATTACAATTGGTGGTGTGATTTCCAAAAGTGTAAATTCCATTTGATTCTTTATGTATGATTTCATTGTGACATCTATGTGGTCTTTAACAAATATTATTGTTCCATATGGAGATCTGTTTGTTGAAAAGTCAAATCTGAGTGTCTGGTATCCTTGTAGCTGGAAATCTTGATCTGTATGGCAAAGTCTTGATTCAACAAGCATCAGTATGTCACTGGCTAAAAAGTTTGGCTCGTTCTTTATGTCTTCAAAATGTAGATGTACTGACTGAGCATTATGGAAGCATATTTTGAGATGATCTGCAGGTAGGGTATAAATTGGTGTGAAACAAAGCTGTAACTGCTTCTCTGTTCTAAGTCTTTTCATTTCCTGTTTAACATCATCAGATACCGTTATTTTGTTTGGGTCAAATGGTGGAAGTATGTAAAGGTTGTTTAATGAGGTGACACGGCTTAGGGCTACATAGTGAACATGTGCTCTGCGTTCAGTAGGAAGCTGGATAACTGTTTCTTGCAAGGTATCCCCTTGAGATCTGTGGACTGTTTTAGCACAGGACAACTGTAATGGGAACTGTTTTCTATTGGCTTTGGCATTTTTGTACTTTCCAGCAGAGAACTGTCTTTCAACCTTTTTTATTGGTGTCCAGTTTTTGTTAATGCCAGTTGTGTAAAGACGTTTGCTGTTTTGTCTCAACTCTCTTCCTATATCCTCAGAATCAAAATGTATCCAGATAATGATGGGATTGCCTGTTGGTGATAGTGAAATTTTTGTAGTTATGCCGCCAGCTCCATTTACAAGTCCATCTGTGACATCTAAGTTGACAGTCAATTCATTTCGCAGACCTACAGCTGTTTTGTAGATTTTCTGGAGACCTATGGCATCACCAGCTCTTCCAGGTGCTCTTTGCAAAATTTTCTCTTTTACTTCTGCAGTCAAATCACCAATTACAATATCAGTTGCTGTGTATGAAATTTTATCAAGTTCTGACAATTCAAATAACATGTTGTTGTGTTGTTCTACAGATTTATTATAGTATAGCAGATGTGTAGCTTCCACAGGGTAAGATTGATGTGTACTGATGGTTCGAGATGTAATGAGTGTGATGTCATCTTCTGTTTGATTTCCCTCTCTGATGTTGTTGAGAGCCTCTGCAAATGTTTTGTCTCCTGCCTGTCGCATAATCTCAGTTAGTTCAAAAAGTTCTATATTATCAAGCCAAATGTTTGGTGAAAGGATGCTGTAGTCATCAGATGGGAATTGCAATATCCATTTGTCCATTACAGGGTGTAACTGAAACAGATCTCCAATACATAAAATGTTTACACCTCCAAACGGTTTTTTTGACTGTTTGACTTCTTGTAAACGAAGATCAATGAACATGAACATAGTGCAACCACACATGGGAATTTCATCTATGATAACTGTCTGCAGGTCTGAAAGCTGGCTTCGCAGAGTATTTAATGTATCTGATTTTAATGGTTTGTACTGCAAGTTCTGGTTAGCAGGAATCTTGAAGGCTGAGTGAATGGTTCTACCACCTATCAGATAGGCTGCTTTTCCGGTTGGTGCTGTTAAAAGTATATTTTTCTGTTCTGGATTACTTCCTGGTACTGTATTGTAGTAACGTATCAAAGCTTGATATACTGTCTTAGTTACTCTGGTCTTTCCTACACCGGCTCCACCACTCAGAAAAATAAAGAATTGCTCAGAAGTAGTTTTGACTGTTTTGAGTATATGATAGAATATTTCTCTTTGTTTCTTATTTAATGATCTGACATCTGCTCTGTACTGTGCATCTGATATTCTGTTTCTGATCTGTTCCTCTACCTGGTCAGTACCAGAAGTTGTTGTTAACCCTATGTCTGGTCCAATGTCATACTCTGTAAATAGTCCATCATCTTCTGCTGCTTCCTGTATGTCTTCAGTCCTATCCCTCAGTTCCTGATCTTGTACATTTGGAGCAATGTTATCAAACATCTCTTCATCTACTTCAGAATTCTGTAGTCTTTGTTCTGCCATGTCTACCTGCTCTGCCAAGTTCTCAAATTCAGACTTTTTGTCATCGACCTGGTCTTTATGGAGATTGTATTGGTCTTCATACGTTGTTGAATCTGCAATGATGTTTTCTTCATTTCTCCATGGCATATACAACATAAGTAATTCCCTGTAGTGGTTCTCTGGATCCTTCTTTTTGTCATACCTAACAGACCTTAAAATCTTCTTCTTCTTTCTTTTTCTCAGTACGGATCCATTGCTCAGCTGTATTTGTAACTGTTCATGTGCATCAGGAACATCTTGCTCATCCTCTAAATTATCTTCAGCTCCATTTCCATGAATCTCTTTTGTCTTCTGCTTTCTTGTCACAAGGTCATAGGATGCTGCAAACTCTGCCAAACACATGGAAGAAACTGTTGTTGGTCTTTCTCTATATCTACTTATTACATTTGAGCATTGAATATCCTCAGAATCATCTGGCAAATTCTTTAACATCTCCTCATTTTTCAAAATAAATGGGCGTTCTTCAGGGGGACTGGTGTTAACGAAAACAAATGCTGTGCTGGATCTTCTGAGCGGCATCTGAAGTGCAATGTAAACAGCTTCCTGTGCGCTAATCTCAACATTCTTGCTGAACTTGTTCCCTATAGCTTTGACTTGACTTCGGATATCACTTCCACTTTCTTTTGCTTCTTCACAGGTCCTTCTTAATAGATCGCTCATGCCTCTCTGTCCTTTACTAATGTAGCTTACTATATACATAGCACATGCGTATGCGTCTAGAACATATTGTATGTCATGGTTTGCTTGCCATGCCTGGAGGATTGCCGGGTTGAAACCGTTTATTCTTGTAGCATCTGGTTCCCTCTTGTGAAATACTCTTGCTTCCTTCAATGAACTTCTTACAGCATTGATGAAATCGTCCTCTGAAATGTTTAGCATCTGTAAGAACTCCTGGTATGTTTCTGATGAATTTGGATCTATATTTTCCAGTAAATCTGAAATTTTTTTCCAGTTATCTTTGTGCACCTTTAATTTGTCATCACCAATTTCTTCTAAAGGTTCTAATATGGTGGTCGATTTCATTGGTGGAATAGGAAAATTGAATCTGCATTCTCTCTTCTTACTTTTCCTGCAATAGTTAGAATGTCTGTGTCTTTGATATTTCACAAGAGGATCAGCAGTTGATGATGTACTTATAATATCTGCAATGTATTTCTCTATCTTTTCTATTTTGTCAGTTCCATACTGTGGTGCATCTTCAATCCAAAGTAATCCATGAATATGTGGTGATCCACGCTGCTGAAACTCGATTTTATAAAAAAAAGTCTTTAATAGTCCCAAGAGGTGCAGTATCACTGAATATGAAAGTCTTGATAAATTGTTGAACTCGGAAGTCAAAGTATCTAGCAACTGTTACTGGATCTGATCTGACTAGCCTTGATTTTGTATTCCATGTCAAAGCTCCTATTTCATCATCTGTGTAGGTTTTCTTATCAACTATTTTTGCCAAAGATTTCAGAAGTGGTGTCCAGTGAGTTTCAGCAGCAGATAAAGTGATGAAAATTGAAGGCAATCCTAATTGTCTGAGCATGGCGAACAGGTCTTTCTTAGCATTTTCCCAATATGGTGGAGAGCCTCTCAGAGTCCGAAATATCTTGTATCCTTCATCTAATTTAACCATCTTAACTACATCAGGGTTTAGGACATCTTTTACTGTGTAAGTCTTTCCTTTGGTCTTATTTCTCCTCACGGATAGCCATACTTTATCTTGTATTTGTTTCAGCTGGATCTTTCTAGCTTTGAAGAATATATTAGAGACTGATGTTGAGCACCTTCTGTCATTCCTACGCAATTCAGATTTGCAGATATCAGAATATTTTACCATTATTTCTCTTTGCTTATTGGTAGGTCTACTTTCACCACAAAATATTGAAGGATATGCAAGTTCTTCAGTGTCATCTGAGAAAATGCTGATGGGAATGTTTCCTTCACTGGGGGCTACAGATATGTTGTGTTGTCCATCTGCTTCAATCTCTGTTACATGTTGGTTATCTGCCTGAGTGATCCGTTCGAACATCATGGTATCCATTAAGCTATAGGGATTGCTGTTCTCTTCCTCTTCATCTTCTGACCAAGCATCAGATTCATCTCCTTTTGTGTTGTCAGCTGATGTTGTTTCCTCACTAGGAGCTGTTTCATCAGTTTGTTCTTTGTCTGGTGATAGTTCTTCAGCAGTTTTTCTATCTGCGTCTGCAATAAATTCATTCCAGTCACTTTGTCTCATTTCTTCAAAATGGTCATTCCAGTTGGTATCAATTCCTTCTTGCACATAAGATCTGAACAGTTTTTTCTGCATCAAATATTTAACAGCATTCACATATTTTGAAGGCCGAACATTTTCGTACATATGATGTGTTTTATATCTAAGCTCTTCAATTTTACTGGTATTGTGTCAAATTCATCTATTCTTCTTGGCAATGACTGAACAGTATGCAAATTGTCTGCTGGCACATTTATCACATTCCCTTTAATACAAATCTGGCCACCACTTGGAAGTTCTCGCATCTGCAGAAAAACATTTAACGGTGACACCAGTCTTTCCTCTGATGTGTTCAACTCTAGTTCTTCAGGTCTAACAGGAAATGTCATTTTGTTGGCTTTGCTGAGTGGAGGCAGTTTGTTTTTCTTCAAGTAACTCAAGCAGGTGTAACAAATCCATTCTGTACCATCATTTCCAATCACACCAGTAATGCACTGTCTCCTTAGATCATCAGTTATGTTAAGTGAAGGGACTTTGTTCACTGATTGTTTAAAAAACAACTGCCCACAACATGTACATTCATAATCGCACGCTTGATTTACAGCTTGCCTGAATTTCTCAATCAAAGTGATCTGTGATATCTCTTTCTGGTTTTCCTTATTTGGTGTAGATGATGTGCTTTGCTCAACTGTATGGAAATATGTTTTCACTTTGTTCGTACGCCTGTATTTTGCCTTTACTCTTTCACTTTCAGACACTAAGGGATTAGATCTCCATCTGCGTTTTCTGCTTAAATTAGTTGCTTTCATAAGGGGATTAGATGAATACTTGAGTGCCCTGTTTCTGTTCTCTGTGGCAGAAAAATATGGGTTAATTCTTGCTAGTTTTGTCCTACTGGCTTCTTTCAATTTAAAATCTGGATTCTGTGACAACATTTTTCTCTTTTTTGTCTCTTTTTCCTTCACCTCTGGGTCCTGCCTTGCCTTCCTTTTCAATTCAGCTTCCTTTTCCTTCATATCAGGGTCTTGCCTTGCCTTCCTTTTCCTGTTGGCATCTTTCTTCTTTTCATCAGGATTTTGCCTAGCTAGTTTTCGCCGCTCTGTTTCTTTAGTCTGGGTTAACAGAAAGCTTCTGCTCTTTTGTTTCCTTAGTCTATCCTTTTCTTTTTTTGTCAAGCTTGAATATAAATGCTTTTCATATGTTGGAAATGGATCTATTGTTTTTGTTAATATGCAGTGTTGTAAGTGCTGTTTCATTCTGCCAATTATATATTGTTCGGTCTCTGGAGCTCTACCAAACATGTAAGAAAAGGCAAATGCGATTGCAAAGATTCCACTGGCTGAAGGATTTCCATTATGTTGTGTGACTAATGGGTAAACAATGTTCTGTAAGGTAATATTGGTACCATGCATTTGTTGTAATAGAGGAAGTAGTTCTTTTGGCCTATCCTTGTGTCTGTTTGAATCATATAAATGTACATAATTAGAACTTGGGTAAAATATCACAGTCATCCAGTTTTGACTTATTTTTATGAAATTGACAGCTATTTTGTCGGTTTCAAAATTGCCAGAGTTTTGGATAAAAGAGGTACATTTTCCAATTGAAAACATTTGTGTGATGTCTTGTTCTCTTAGAAGTTCTACTGCTGCTTTGATAATATCATCTGGTACTATTTTTGACATGTTCTGGATTAATGCTGATATATACTCGGAATTATACATTACATTACTTTTATCTTTATTTCTCAAACCAGTACAACTGGTATCTTCAGTATTCAATCCAGTACTAGTTTTCAATCTGGTACAACAGGTATCTCTAGTTCTCAATCCTGTACAACTGGTATCTGTACTTCTTAATTCAGTACAACTGGTATCTCTTGTTCCCAATCTGGTACAACTGCTTCCTGTAGATTTCAATCTGGTACAACTGGTAACTGTGGATTTCAATCTAGTACTAGTATCTCTAGTTTTCAATCCAGTATAACTGGTATCTCTACTTCTCAATTTCATACAACTGATATCTGTAGTTCTGGTACTATTATCTCTAGTTTTCAATCCGGTACAATTGGTATCTCTAGTTTTTAATTCAGTACAACTCGTATCTCTTGTTTTCAATCTGGTACAACTGATATCTGTAGTTCTCAATCCAGTACAACTGGTATTTCTAGTTTCCAATCTGGTACAACTGGCATCTCTACATCTCAATTCCTTAAAACTGGTATCTGTAGTTCTCAATTTGGTACTAGTATCTCCAGATTTCAATCCGGTACAACTGGTATCTCCAGTAGCTGTTTGGTGACTATCTGTCATTCTCAATCTGGTACACCTGGTATCTCCAGTAGCTGTTTCGTGGCTATCTGTTTTTCTCAATCCGGTACAACTGGTATCTCCGGTAGCTGTAATCGGGATGGCTGGCATCCTTGATCTGGTAAAACTTATGTCTTTAGTATTTTTCGCATGTTGAGTTTTTTCTGTTATTGATTTACCGGTAGTACAGCTGGTATTGGTGTAGACTGTATCTTGACTTAATGTCTTCTTTGTTCTTAATGTGGTAGAGTTTCCACTCCAAGTATCGCTGGTCTTTCCGTGTGATGGACTGTTCACTGTTACATTTTTTATCTTATTATTGTATGTCCTGATGTCGTTGAGTCTTGATCTATAGCCTTTCTTCTTTCCCATTCTAGGCATCCTTTATATCACTGAAAAGACATGGAAATAGTCTTACCATAAAGTTGGAAAAGTTGAAAGCAGCATCAGTGGCTGCACTTACTGATAAGTATACTTGCAATTTTTCAACATATTTACTAGTCTTCTTTTCTTTTTCCATCCATAATCTTCTGTTTCAAAACTGTCTACTTGATATCCACTTAGTATTTCTTCATGTAATAATGTGTGCGGTCTTTGATCTTCATACACTTTGGAAAATCTTTTGATATTTATTTATTGTCTCTGCACTGAAATGTGTTTATCCAATTTTCTCTGATCATTTCTTATTGGGTCTGCAAAAAGTAAAAAGCTATAATGTTTAGTGTATGTACTTTCAGTATATGATAAAACAGATGCAATGAAATAAATCATAATAAACTATTGAGTGGTTTAGAAGGAGTAGGGGATTTCCCTCAAATCCTCAATGTTGAGTGTTGAACTGCAAAAAATGAATTAAACAAGTATCCTTGGAAAATAAAAATAAGAGGTGCAGTACTACATCTATTGAATAAGAGTCTGTGGTGATCTATTGAATCAGTTTCTGTGAAAGTTTGGTCAATTTCTGTTTAGTGGTTTAGGAGGAGTAGCGGATTAAAAATGGTAGTCCCCTCCCCCTTTCCATGCATTTTTCAAGTAAAAATTGCTGTAAAACTTGAAATAATGATTTCCTGGGAAAATAAAATAGCAAGTGCAATACTACATCTATTGAATAAGTATCAGCAAAAGTTTTGTTAATTTCTGATGAGTGGTCTAGGAGGAGTAGCGGATTAGAAATGGTAGCCACCCCCTTTTTCATGCATTTTGCAAGTAAAAATTGCTGTAAAAATTAAAATATGATTTCCTGGGTAAATAAAATAGGAGGTGCATTACTACATGTGATAATAAAGAATCTGTTAAAGATTCATCAAATTCTGTCAAGAGGTTAAAGAGGGGTAGTGGATTAGGGAAAGTGTGACGCGGAAGACACGGACGCAAGACGACAGAAGTGATCCCTATATGTCGCACTGCTCTAGCAGCAGGCGACACAAAAATGTCAAGATTATAAGCCTTGATGATGGATAGTATCAAGGACTTGCCAGCTGACCCATACATAATAAAACCGTATTTTAGTATGATCTAACAAGAGATCGGTAAAAATTTAATAAAAAGGATTTATCAGCACCCTTGTGCCTTTAGGCACTTACTTTGTATTATTTTTATTCGAGGAAGAAAGGTGTGTTCGCTATCAAAAATCAACCCAAGGAATTTAGTTTCCTTCACTACCTTTATTACTGAGAGCGTGACATTTTCTCGACACGGGGCACAGCGATAACGTTCCTGTCCGAAACGGATTGAGAATTTATACATCCCTCAACTTTAGGAGGGGTTCTACTTCCTGGCGGAGAAACCGAGCTACCAATTTCTTGACCCCGGCTACAGACGGGTTGGACGAGTATTTATACATTCCGCCAAACTGACGGACGCCTTTTTAGCAAAGTGTAATTTTATTCTAAAATTAAGTAATTACCAGGGGGAGATAATGCAGTCGGTTAAGTACTCTTCTGTTAGGAGGCACTTTAACCTTGTAATATTTTAGCGCAACATGGCAGGCAGAAGCTTTCTGCGCATTTGTTTATGATGCAATATAATATGAGCATGGATGAATATTTGCAGCATCAACCGGAGCTGGATTATAACATGGCAATGTATATGTCGCCAAGTCAGTATATAGATGGTAGAGACGCGAATTTGAATGAAACTTGTCCCCCATCTGGTAAAGGGGGGATCAGCATGGCAGACGATATCATCCCCAAGGGCAAGTCTGTTTCAAAGAAAGCTACTAAAGCAGATTTGATTACATATATTGACTTCCTGAAAGATCTTGATGATCGCTTGAAAAAATTAAAAACAGAGAATATCGAACTGAAACAAGAAATTTTGAACTCTCAAACTCAGGCCAGTCAGGGGCCAAATGTTAGTACGGAGCTGAGGGGAATATTACTGCTAAAGAACATTTACACGTATTGCAGTCACTTCATTCATCTACTAAAGCAGTGCCATTAGGGACAGTAACTTCAGCCTCCCACATCTATACCCCTGTGCAAATGACTCAGATCTTTCAGAACCCCATAGTGCATGCTGGACAATCGCAACAGCCACCTTCATCATTAAGTGCAAAACTTTTAGCGGCACCTGGGGCTAATACCGCTAGCAACTCGGGTATTCCCCCTCACACTACAGCCGGGCATTCATTGGTGAGCAGCTTGCCTGCAGTGGGCGTTACAGCACCTACATTGAATGTGAATGACTTAAAAGATATTCCATTACGATACTGTGCAGAGGGAACTGAACAATATGCCATTGGTCGGACAGCAAGCCACAATTGATAGGGAGAGTTTTTATAGACAGATAATTCAGGACTCAATTAAGCAGGCTAATGGTAAGCTTAAAATTAAGTCAGGTTTAGAGATGGAAACACAGGAATATGTGAGAAGAGTTATTTTCTGGCCACATGCGTTTACTAGTGAGATTTCTCACTTAACCAAACAACGGAAACCTGTTAAATTCCTATTGAGGCATTTGTATTTGGAGCTATTAATATAATACTACAGGATGATTCTATAATAGGAACAGCTGAAAAGCGTGGGCGGTTAATGCTTTTAAAGAAGGTGATGAAATTGGCAATCATTCATAGGTGGGTGCATGCCAGGCAATTTCATAATAATTAATGCAAGCATTAGAATTTGGCGGGCATGATTGGCAGGATAATTTTGATCATTTGTCTTACTTTATTAGTAATAGTGATTCGGCAAACTCAAGTAGCGCTCCTAGTGCTAGCAACAACAACATATATACAAGGAGAAAATTCCGATTCTGATTCTAGGATTGTGAATATAATTTGCCGCAGTTATAATTATGATAGGTCAGATAATGGTGAATGTGCCTTTTCAAAAGATGGCAAAGTTTGTTCAAAAATCCATGTCTGCTAATTTTGTGCAAAGAAAGGTTTATGTTTTAAACATCCAGAGAAATCATGTAAAAAGAAATGACTACAAGGTTCTAATGAGTTTGTAAATACTGATTTTTGTTACAATAATGAGCGAATTTTACATATATCGCAGAAAACTGAGCAAATTGAGCCTGTAAATACAGTATTTTCTAGCGCAGATAATGAGCAAATTGAGCATATTGACCCTGACATTTTACAGAGTGAGCGTAATCTCGACTATTTTGATAAGCTCGATGAGCATTTTTGAATAGGTATGAGCATAAGAGCACTGTAAATAATTTAGAGCATTTTGAGCATTTTAAGGTTGATCGTATGAGCAGTGTACATTTATGTCGAAACTAACTTGAGCATATATCTGATTGTGTAGAAATTAATGCTAGATTTACATGATAAAATAAGGTCTACCGGGTGTTACAATTTTTAGGTGCATGTCTGCATATTCCATCTTCCTTAAATGTCAGAATATGGGAAAAATTGTTGTGTAATTATGATGGCAATATTATTTGTAAATTTTTAAAGTATGGTTGGCCTATAAATTTTTCTTATGAGTTTTTGCCTTACAGGATATATGATAATCATGTTTCTGCTTTTACTTATGCAATTGATGTTGATAAATATATAAATAAAGAGCTGCAATTACGAGCAATCGTCGGACCTTTTAAAGATAGACCATTTCACAATAGTTTAGTGATTTCTCCAATACAGACTGTGCCTAAAGACAATAATTCAAACAGTCGGCGGATTGTGATGGACTTAATTTTTCCGCAAAATTTCTCAGTTAATGCAGGAATTTCCAAAGACACTTATCTAGGCGAACCTTATCATATAAAGCATATAAAGCATTTTTGGAGCTAAGATTGTTATTGAAGAACCTTGGGCTTCAGGAATCAGAGGATAAGGCTAAGGAGCCAAATCAAATTATGACATTTTTATGTGTTTTGTTTAACTATATAACAATGACAATTGAAGTAACACCAGAACGCTTAATTTCGATTAAACAAGAATTGGACATGTGGTTAGGAAAGAACTTTGCAACTAAACGTGAAATTCAAAGTTTGATAGGAAAGTTGCAGTTTGTTGCTAAATGTGTTAAACCTGGCAGAGTCTTTATTGCCAGGATGCTAGATACTTTTAAGACAAATTTCAAATAACAATGATAAAGTGACATTAAACAAACAATTTAAAATGGACATAAAGTGGTGGAAGCAATTTTTAGACATATATAATGGTGTCTCTCTTTTAAGCGAGCCATATTTTTCTGCACCGGGTGAAATCTTTCAAACTGATGCTTGCCTAAACTCGTGTGGCGGAGTAAGTGGCAGATACTGTTTTTCAACAAACTTCCCATTGATTATTTTGCAACGTAACTTGGACATTAATTCTTTAGAGTTATTAACTATTATAGTCGCAGCCAAATTATGGGGAGAGAATTGGTCCCGAAAGAGGGTGCTAGTACAGTGTGATATTATGGTTTCAACTAATGTGATAAATAATGGACGTTCAAAATCTTCATTTTTGAATCAATGCGCTCGGGAACGTTTATTCACTGCCGCAAAATATGATTTCGATATTAGAGCTAGTCACATTAGTGGTGTCACAAACAGTACAGCTGATGATTTAAGTCGCGGCCGAATAAAGGAGGTCATGCATAAACATCCTAACATGGTGTTGCAAGTTGTACCAGAGGAACTGTTTTTATTTCAAAGTGATTGGTAGTTATTTGTTTACAGAATTTTTGAATACTTCTTTGATCTTATACATGTTTATTTTAGGCTAGGTATAAATACTTGACAGTTTAACATAAATATAATGTACATATAAATTTTTGACTTTGCATTGTTTTGCTGTGGTAAATCTATGTATGATATTTTACTTGTAGGCTGTACTGTACAATGGAATTTACTACAGTTTGATTTGAATCAATCACAGCAAAGGGCTTTTGCCAGTGGAACTGTTAAGAATTTGCTTAGTCATTGTAAGTCATATTTGGCATTTTGTAAATTTTTCGACTTGACAATGTAGCCAGCTTTATTCAATTTATGGCTAGAACTTGTCATTCATTTGCATACCTTCGTTCCTTAGTTAGCAGCATTAAACTTTTGCATCAATGCTACGGTATCGAATTTGAACCGACTAAGTTTATACAGGTCAAAACAGCCTTATCTGGTCTACATAGAACCATATGTGCGCCACCTGCGCCTAAATTACCCGTTACACCTGAGATTCTTTTGAGATTGAAATCAGCTATGAACTTGGACAATCAGTTGCATTTGAATTGCTGGACTATTTTCCTTGTTGCATTCTTTTCTTTCCTTAGAAAATCTAACCTTGTCCCAGACACTAGTAAGGAGGTTCTCCAGAATTCTGGGCATTATGTACGTCGCAGGTCAGTCCTTATTTTCACTGATGGAGCTCTTATTCAAGTAGAGTCGTCAAAAACAGATAATTTCAAGGAGAATGTACAAGTGATACCATTAACTAAATCTAGCACTCATCCTTTGTGTCCAGTCACAGCACTTGTTGAATTAGTAAATAAGATTCCAGCTAAGCCAGAGGAGCCTTTCTTTCTGCTACAATCAGGTTCGCACAGACTTCCTGTCACCTATCCAGTCCTTTGTAAGTTGTTGAAGTCCTTATTGTTTTCCATAGGTTTAGATCCTGATAGGTATGCCATGCATAGTTTTAGGCGTGGGGGCTGTACATTTGCTCATCAGTCAGGCATAGACACTGAAACCTTGCGTATTCATGGTAACTGGAGATCAAATGCTTATCAGGCTTACATTAAGCCACAATGTTCTCAGCAAATGAAAGTATCTAGAGTAATGTTAGACAATATTAAGTGAGTGTCGAAATATTGATGTTAATTGCAATGGATGATGTTTTGATGACAGTCAGTGTGACAGTTATAAATTTTGACAGTTATTATATTTTTGTTACTACATAAAATGCACTTCAGTAAGATGTGTTTTATTTGCTATATAGCTTAATGTTATGGTTTTGATACCCTTTAATTTAGTATTGTCACAAATGTACTTGTACAGTATATATATGCTAGTATATATGGTTAAAGATTTTGTTTTGAAATATTTGATTTATCTCCTCTAATTTTCCCCATGGATTGGGGTTTTTGTTTCAAATTTTCTTGGGGTTATTTGTCAAATTATTAGCATTATTATTCTTTTGAAATTAATAACCTTTGCTATGTAATCTGTGCATAATAATTGACAATTTTGTTTAATAAATAATTTTCCCCAATCCATGTTTTACTGCACGCCATAAGTAGGTTCTACCTGCTGGCGGAGAAACCGAACGACCTGCGTCATAAGAAGAAATGGGACAGAATCGTAACCCTGTTCTTACAGTATCGAACACTGGGCACCGGAGCGGTCTCCAGGGCTCGACCCACAGAGATGACCCAGTGCGAA